>LPNX010566609.1:72430-207134 GCA_001517045.1 Pseudotsuga menziesii
AAAAAGAAAACATAATGGAAAGGTAAACAAGAGCACATTTACATGAGGAAATAAAATACAAACTGTAAAATGAATAACACAAGAATATCTGCAGAAAAAGCTACTTGGATCTGAAGTTTTTATTAATCTTGAAGCTCACTTACAAAATTCAGATCTTGCTCATGGGTTCCAACCCTCAATACATTGTAAAAAGTTGCTTAAATACATCAAAAATGTTCCTTGAGATGATAATTGTTTCTATGATAAAAATAGGCATATGTAACTTCCTTATTATATTTGTCAATTAACCTTAACAAACTATTCCTATATTCTAGGACACAAATCTAATCTATATACCAAAAATATAATTAAGTTGCAATAAATATGGAAAGGATGCCAAGTGATTCGAGTTGTTGATTGTGCTCTTGAAGTCTTGAAAATGCTCCAAAAATATTTCTTTAAATTCTCTTCTATCATTTTATTTGTTATTTTGAAGCCATCAAGCTGATTTTATGCAATGAATAGAGATGTGATTGCTACATATGTCCTGAACCTATGACTCATCGCATGTTGGAGTTGCTGAAATTAAAATTGTTTGCTTAAAATATGGCAAGGAATATTGATATTTTATCCTCTAACTCCTTTGTTGCTCTAAAAATTGAATGCTCTGACACCTACTCAAGGATTGATGATTCACTTCCCTAATTTGGCACAAAACATGCTTAAATCCCAACTTTGGAAAAATTTGTTCAAAACTATTCTAAAATTTTTCCACATTTTAGTTTTATGAATTTCATAAATGAAATTCCAAAACAAAAGCCAAAACCATCCACCATTTCAAACACCCATGCCTTGTTTTGTTTCTTTATTTTTTCATTTTGAATCTAATCGTTTATGGATTTCATAAAATGAAATTCAAAAACAATTTCCCAAGTAATAAACATTCATTAACAATTTTCCAAGATAATGAAAATACCATGTCTTGTTTTTAGTTGATCTTAAACTTTGAATTTAATGGTTGATGAATTACATAAAATCAAATTCAAAAAAAAAATCTCCAAATAAATGAAATTCGTAAAGAATTTTCATTTTCTTTATGAAAACTATCCACCAGTTTGAAAACCATGTCATGTTTTCAAGTTGGAGCAAGTGTATTCTAGAGGGAAAGTTTATAACATTAGGTTTTGGGACATTAGGAAAATTTCCTAATGTCGGACATAAGAGTTTATACATTATACTTTATTCCGTTGAGCTAAAGAGTGGTTTGAGAATATTTTGTAGCTCCCAACGAAATAGACATAGGAGTGACATGTAGTAAAAATTAAAACCATGGAAAAATTCCGCTACCACTTCAAAAAGTTACCCATCGAGCTAGTTGAGTGAGTAGAGTAAATGGTGGATGCTCACCCAAACTTTAATCCTTTCTGAAATTTAATATGATGTCTTTCGATATTTGTTCCAAACCATATCACTTTGGATTTAAATATTAATATAAATATATTAAATATTTATATTAATAATAAAATTTTTTCATGTTTTTAATAAATGCTTGGGTAATTTTGGAGGTTCCACTATTCCTTCGGAAGCTCCACCAATTCATTAATCTACTCAGATAAATATAGAAATTTTCTCCATTGGCTCTTGGTCACATCCTTAGTTCCCATTGTAAACATTACTCATTTCCTCTCCGCTACTTACTGATCCTTCATTTTAGTGCGCAGCTTCCTCCGATAGATCAAATATTAGCCATGGATCTCATCCACCTGTTATTCTCACCATTGATCAAGAACGGTCTTTAATCATTTCGCTAACCTTAATTTCAACATTGATCGCACAAGTTCTCCCAGGAGATCCCATCTCTGACGTTAATCTTATCAATCTTTCATCTTCGTTGTTGGTTCAAGTTACCTTTTAAGTTTTCCACAAGTAGCTAATCTGCCTTTTACCATGCATCTTCCCACAACGGATTCTATATCAGTGTTCAGATCATCGACTTGCAGTTCTATCCTTCAGTTGAACAAACTATTGACATCTTCACGAAGACCTTCACTAAGCAATTGTTCCACTCTCTACGCAATCGTCTTGGAGTGAAAGACATGGTTTTGTAGCAACTATCTTTTTCTTCTTTTTTTGCAATGTAACTGGGGGGTTCCCATGAGGTTTTCCCTCTTTCCTCATTTTATTTCAGTGTTCATTAGTTGCATTGTTTTGGGTGACCTATTATGGCCTTGGTTGTCAGGGCCCTTTCTTTATTACCCCATAGTAGTGTTCAGAGGGGTGTTGAAGATACCACACTTTGCTATTATCTCTAGGAAGTTGCCCATGTAGGATAACCTTGGTTTTATCACTCAGTTCACTCTGTAACTCGCAGGATTGGTTTTATCACTCAATTCACTTCTTTACTAATGGGATTTGTTAGATCTCTATAGACCACCACTATGGTGTGTTTCCTCATCGAAGCTACTTAGGATATATTATGTATTGTAATCATTTTCATATGATAATAGAATTATTTCATTCATTCTCTTTGGTTTTTACTATTTATGCTTTTGCAAGTAAAAAACCAATCTCCCTATTATAAAAAATCCTTTCTCCTTACAAAGATAAAGATTTAATTGTATGATAAATATTTTGATTCATTTTTTCTAATAAAATATTATATCTCAATTCATAAATAACAATAATACATTTTTTAAATTAACATTTAATTTACTAAGAAACCATTAATCAACCATCTTCTAATTTAGAGGCTGCTGATAGCCAAAACCAAGCCGACTAAACTTGGGTTTAGGGCTTAGTCAAAATTAAATTTTAATTTTCACTTTTCACGACGACAACTTTACCTTTTTTCTAGTTGAGTGAAACTTGTCTATGTCCTACTAGACAAGTTTATAAATTTTAGTCGGTCCTTCACTCAACCAAAATTACTTCGACTTACTTGTCCGACCAATTTTTACCTCAACCACTTGTCACTTAGACCAAGTCGGCTCACTTCATGTCTTCAACCAAGTCGGCTCTCTTCTTGTCTTCGACCAAGTCGGCTCTCTTCTTTCCTTCGACTAAGTCGTCTCACTTCTTGCCTTCGACTAAGTCGGCTACTTCAGTCGGCTGACTCAACTGACCACTCAAGTCGGCTCACTTTGGTCGAAATATAGAGGGTATGTTTCTTAGTCTAAAGACTTAAGAAATTACAAATGCTTTTTACCTGTGAGTAAGATGAAGTAAAATAGACACATTTACAAATCCAAATAACTTATGAGAAACATATGCCCAAATATGTAGGAAGACTTGAGTCGACCAATGTGTCGTAAAACCCTCGGACTTTCACATGGTGAGATTTTGTGGGTTTTTGTTCTTTCACTTAACAGTAATTGTAAAAGACATTTACAGAAGTAAATATGGAAATATGTGTGGCCAAATAATCATGCATTTAACCACAAACTATTTCATATATTTAACTATGCAGAAATATAAAGTATTACAAACTGGTCGGTCCAGACTTGTCGGTCCAGACTCGTCGGTCTACAGAGCTTCAGCTCTTCGACTAAATCACATGCCCAGAAGCTTGAGCTTCGACTTCTCTTTCTCACCCTGAGTTCCTCTACTGTCTAATGTCTGTGTATGACTCTGTGTTAACTGATTTACAATTTGCTTCTTCTATTTATAGGCAACCTGAAGATTGCTACTACATGAGCCGACTGACTCTCCATTAATGACTGTAATAACTATCTACCTAACAACTTAGCTTCTGAAATAAATTCGACTGGTTTACATTGCCTACTCGTGGACTCTTCCTTCTTGTCAGATTGACAAACAAGATCTTGACTTGTACAGACTCTGAAAGAGTCGGCTGGAAGTCAAGTACAGATCTGCAAGTAATTACATTTTTCCAACACTCCCCCTTAATTATAAGCAGATGGGGTTTTTTAAAACAAAAATTTACAAAATGTTTCAGAGCTTAGACATGCTCTGTTTATGATAGAGTTCACTGTGGAGAACTTGTCATTCCAAGATAACTACGCAGATACTGGAATGTGTCCTTTGCCAATGGCTTTGTGAAGATGTCGGCAAGTTGGTCTTCAGACCTGCAAAATTCCAAACAAATTTCCTTGTCGTTCACCAACTCTCTTATAAAATGAAACCTTATGTCGATGTGCTTAGTTCTCTTGTGAAGCACATGATTCTTTGATAATGCTATGGCTGAATTGTTGTCATAGACGATTGTTGTCGGTTCTTGATGGTTCTATGACATGTCTTTTAAGACTCTTCTCATCCAGACAGATTGACATGCAACACTTGTCGCTGCAACATACTCTGCTTCAGTTGAAGATAGAGTTACTATGGGTTGTTTCTTTGAAACCCATGAAACAACACCTGTACCAAAATGAAATGTGTACACAGATGTGCTTTTCCTGTCATCTATGCTTCCTCCATTGTCACTGTCAATGTAACCAATGAGTTTAAAATTTTCTGAGGTTGAATACATAATACCAAGGTCTTTTATGCCACTTACATACCTCAGAATTCTTTTACCTACTTGCCAATGTGAGTCTTTTGGTGACTCCATGAACCTTGAGATCAGACTTACTCCATACATAATGTCTGGTCTTGTTGCTGTCAAATATATAAGGTTGCCAACAAGCCTTTTGAACAGCGTAGGATCTACAGTGGATCCTTCATCATCCTTGCTCAATTTTAAACCTGTTATTATTGGTGTTGGGGCTATCTTACAGTTAGACATGTTAAACCTTTTTAAAACTTCACTTGCATACTTAGAATGTGATATAAAGATACCAATTTCAGACTGCTGAACTTCAATGCCCAAAAAAAACTTCTTAAGCCCCAGATCAGTCATTTCAAATTCACTTTCCATGACTGTTTTAAAATCTGCTATGCCATAATCACCAGTAAATATTAAATCATCTACATACAGGCAGACAATTAACATATTACCTTGCTCATCGACTTTGGTGTACAAAGTCGGTTCACTTTCACTTCTGTGAAATCCATTTTCAATGAGATAAGAATCAATCCGACTGTACCAAGCTCTAGGAGCTTGCTTCAAACCATATAATGCCTTTTTCAGCCTGTACACCTTGTGCTCTTGACCTGGAACTTCATACCCTTGTGGCTATTCCACATATACTTCCTCTTCTAGATAGCCATTTAAGATTGCCGACTTGACATCCATTTCATGAACATGCCATTTGTTTTGAGCAGCAATGGCCAAAACTGTTCTGACTGTATCCATGCGTGCAACAGGTGTAAACGTTTCATTGAAGTCGATGCCGAGTTGCTGTGTGAATCCTCTTTCTACCATTCTTGCCTTGTGCTTTTGCACATTCCCATCAGCATCTTTCTTTGTCTTATAAATCCATTTGACACTAATTACATCTTTGTCTTTTGGTACATCGACCAGTTCCCATGTCTGGTTCTTCTCAATGCATTCTATTTCTTCATCCATGGCTTGTGCCCATACTTCTTCTTCAACAGCTTCTTCAAATGTTAGTGGATCATATATAGGGGAAAATAATGCAAACAGAGAGAATGAATTAGGTGTACCAACTTCATATATCTCCCACAGACTTCTTGTCTTCACCGGTTCTGTCGATGTCGACCTAGACTGAATGCTTGATGGAGTCTGATGTCCTCTTGGTGTACTTGTCGGTGTAGCTTGAGCTGCTACTTGTGTTGATGGTCCTTGTGCTAAACCATGTCTTGGTGTCATGGGAGTCAACGATGCTCCGACCGGTTGACTTACATGTGGTATTTGAACCACTTCCTCTTCCATATCATCATTGTTGACGTTCGACACAATCTTGACATTTATGTCGACATTTCCATCCCATGATTCGTTCTCGACAAATTGAACATCCCGACTGACTATCACTTTCCTTGTGACGGGGGTCATACAACTTGTATGCTTTTGTGTCTTCTGAATAGCTGACAAACATACATTTCTGTCCCTTCTTTTCTAGCTTCCTTCTTAGCTCATCTGGAACATGAGCATATGCAACACAACCAAAAACTTTTAAATGGGAAACACTATGATTCATACATGTCCATGCTTCTTGAGGAACTTCGTTCTTCACACTCTTTGTCAGACACCAGTTCATAATGTATACGACAGTTGCGACTGCTTCACCCCAATACTCATTTGGCAAATGCTTGGCTACCAACATGCTGCATGCCATCTCCATGATGGTTTTGTTCTTTCTTTCGGCTATGCCGTTTTGCTAAGGTGTATACTGTGCAGTGAATTGTTTCTGTATGCCATGGGTTTTGCAAAAATTCAAAAATTCATTTGAAACATATTCACCTCCTTTGTCGGTCCTTAAAATCTTGATGCTATGACCACTTTGGTTCTCCACAAGTGCCTTGAACTGCTGAAAATAACCAAATGCGTCAGATTTATGTTTAAGGAAATATACCCATGTATTTCTTGAGTAATCATCTATAAAGGTTAGAAAATAGTTGCAGCCACCAATAGATGATGTTTGCATTGGACCACAAATGTCAGAGTGCACAATTTCAAGTGGTGTGTGTGCTCTATAGGACTTTCCAACTGGAAAAGTCTCTCTGTGCTGCTTGCCAAAAATGCAGCCTTCGCAAACCCTCTCTGGTCTGTCGATCAATGGTAATCCCTTCACCATATTCTTTGTGTGCAGTAGCTTTAGCCCACCAAAATTTAGATGTCCAAATCTAAAATGTCACAACTAGGATTCATCCTGAACTTCTGTCTAAAATGCAGCTTGCAGATTAGTGCTACAATTTTCTCTCTTGTCAAGGATCTCAACTGTTTCTTCACTTTCTGCCTTGAATGCAGCTCCTGTCTTTGTCTTCCCTTTTATGTTGGGAACTATCCTCAATGGAAACAAGCGGTTGCTTGTCATTGGCACTTTTGCTATCAGCTGGTCACTTGGACGCTTGTCTTTGATCACACAGTGTTCATCTTCCATGTAGACTCTGTACCCTTTTTGTAACAACTATCCAATGCTTAACAGATTATGTTTCAGACCTTTGACATGATAGATATCAGGGATATGCTTACTCTCCCCCTGTTTGGTGAGAATATCAACAGTGCCTTTTCCTAAGACAGTGACTTGGACATTGTTTCCAAGTGTAACATCAGTTTTAACTGAAGTGTCTAGACTAGAAAACAAATTCAAATTACCAGTCATGTGGTTGCTACATCCTGAGTCTAAGTACCATATGTCATGTGGACTTTCTTGAACAACATTGCATTCAAGTGGAGATGTCGATGCCATTAACATTGCACTTGTCAAAGTGTTGGTGTTGGTCGAGTGACTTGGACTTTACCTTCCTTGGTCATATTGCTTCTTCCTGCATTCATATGCATAATGACCAAACTTCTTTCAGTAATGACATTGAATTTTTTATTTATCAAACCTCTGGCCACTTGGTTGACTTGGGTTCTGGTTTTCTCCTCTACCACCGACATTTGCAGGACTTCTGCCTCGTCCTCCTCTTGAAGAACTTCTTCTTTTGCCTCTGAAGTTGTTTCTCCCCCTGCCTCTACCACGGCTTATAGATGACTGTGCTGCAAATGCACCTTCCAATGATGTCTGTGATCTGTTGATTCCAGTGTTCATGATTGATGAGTGAAGCTTGCAGCTCATCAATCGTAAATGTCGACATGTTTGTGTGTTCCTCTAGGGTTACAACCAAGTTTTCAAATCTTGGGGGAAGACTTCTAAGAATTTTTTCAACAACCCTTTGGTCTGGTATGGGTTCTCCATGATATTTCAGTTGGTTTATCAACCCAACAACTCTGGTGTAGAATGTGTCTACATTCTCTGAATCTTTCATGGACAGAGATTCAAAATCTTTTCTCAGAATCTGCAGCTTGGATGTCTTTACCTTATCCAAACCTTTATAGGCAGTCTCAAATGTATCCCATGCTTCCTTAGCATTAGTCTTTGCTGCTATTCTTGGGATTATGCTCTCATGCATAGCTTGATGTATGAAAAACAGAGCTTTTCCATCTTTCTTCCTCTGTTCTCTCAAGACATCTTTCTCAGCCTGTGTGAGATTGTTATATGTTGTCATGTCTGCTGGTTCTGCATAACCATGATGGACTATCTCCCAAACATATTGACCTCTGAATAAAGCTTTCATTGTTAAAGACCAATATTCATAATTCTTTCTTGTAAAACTTAGAGGTTGCAATGAACCAGAAGTGGAAGCCATTTTTAATTTTTTTAATTAACTTTCCTTAAAGAATTAAATTTCCACCTTTTAAGACAAGATTTATTTCCTAAATCTTGGGCTGATATAACCTTGTTATATAACCTTGCTCTGATATAACCTAGCTCTCATACCAGATAGCCAAAACCAAGCCGACTAAACTTGGGTTTAGGGCTCAATCGAAATTAAATTTTAATTTTCACTTTTCAAGCCAACCACTTTACCTTTTTTCTAGTCGGGCGAAACTTGTCTATGCCCGACTAGACAAGTTTATAAATTTTAGTCGATCCTTCACTCGACCAAAATTACTTCGACTTACTTGTCTGACCAGTTTTTACCTCGACCACTTGTCACTTCAACCAAGTCGACTCACTTCATGTCTTCGACCAAGTCGGCTCTCTTCTTGCCTTCGACTAAGTCAACTCACTTCTTGCCTTCGACTAAGTCGGCTGACTCAACCGACCACTTAAGTCGGCTCACTTTGGTCAAAATCTACAGGGTATGTTTCTTAGTCTAAAGACTTAAGAAATTACAAATGCTTTTCACCTGTGAGTAAGATGAAGTAAAATAGACACATTTACAAATCCAAATAACTTATGAGAAACATATGCCCAAATATGTAGGAAGACTTGAGTCGACCAATGTGCCGTAAAACCCTCAGACTTTCACGCGGTGAGATTTTTGTGGGTTTTTGTTCTTTCACTTAACAGTAATTGTGAAAGACATTTACAGAAGTAAATCTAGAAATATGTGCGGTCAAATAATCATGCATTCAACCACAAACTATTTCATATATTTAACTATGCGGAAATATAAAGTATTACAAACTTGTCGGTCCAGACTCGTTGGTCTACAGAGCTTTAGCTCTTCGACTAAATCACATGCACAGAAGCTTGAGCTTTGACTTCTCTTTCTCACCCTGAGTTCCTCTGATGTTTAATGTCTGTGTATGACTATGTGTTAACTGATTTACAATTTACTTCTTCTATTTATAGGCAACCTGAAGATTGCTACTACATGGGTCGACTGACTCTCTATTAAAGACTATAATAACAATCTACTTAACAACTTAGCTTCTGAAATAAATTTGACTGACTTACATTGCCTACTCGTGGACTTTTTCTTCTTGTCAAACTGATAGACAAGATCTTGACTTGTACAGACTCTGACAATCGACTGAAAGTCAAGTGCAAATCTACGAGTAATTACATTTTTTCAACAGCTGCTACCGTCAACTACTCATTATTGAATAAATTTAAACCTGATAAAACACAATAAAAAACCAATCTCCCTATTAAATAAAAATCACTTCTCTTTACCGAGATTTAATTGTATGATGAATATTCTCATTCAATTTTTCAAATGGAATATTATATCTCAATTCATAAATAACATTAGTACATTTTTTAAGATTAACATTTAATTGAGTAAACAACCATTAATTAACAATCTTCCAACTTACTTTGAAAATATATACTCCAGTGTCGTTAAGTCAGGCTTGTGCCTTGGGTGCTGCGTCTTCTTTCTTCTCATCCTTCATCCTTCATTTCCAACTCCAAGTGAGACATCCAAACAAGTAGCTGCTATTTGAAATTGAAGCCGATCTCGCAACAAATAACTGCTGCTTGAAATTGAGGAATCCCATTATTGTCTTAATTCTCCTCACCTCTCATGATCAAATGGGAACGACAAAAGGGCGAATCGATGGACGCTAGGCAGGTAGTGAATCTTCATATCTATATTGTTGTTATGAAAGGCAGTTGAGAATCCCAAATATTTTAGTACCGAGCTTCTATGTTGTTAGGTAAAATGGGAGGTAAATGTTGCGCTCACATGCAAACAATGTAACTACTAAGATTTGATATACAGTTTGCACACTAAGATTTGACATACAGTTTGCAAGTATGAACAAAATTCTTCAAATAATATCAATAGATGCTACTACGAAATCAAGTAGATAATGATAAAGATTGAGATTAAAATTATTTGCACGCTTCTAACTTGCCAAGGCTGCTTATCATGTACAATAAAGTCAGACAGTATGGAGATATAGGGAAATCTTTACAGTGAACATGGAAGACTAGAAGTTGTGACATAAAAGAGACTGTATGGACTGCAGATCTTTAGGTTGTTTATTTAATATGGAATCAAAAACATATATTCAAAATGTAGATTCCACATACATAGAGCATTAAAATCATGTTCAAAAAATGGAAGCCACTTTTTTCCCACACAAACACACAGCATGAGTGAACCGAAGCATAATCGAACCAATACAGAAAAAAATATGAATAAATATTCCGTACATAGGAGCGGATCGATTGACCGTATTTACATAATTGACAATCAAAAAGATGAAAAGGTAAACCACAAACAAAATAGAAATACTTGGTAGAACTTCATTCATATTATTTTTACATATCGAACAAAAGTACTATAAACTAACAGGGTGGTGGAAGAAACCTTTAAACTATTGAGGGAATTGGTACATTCCATGAAATTGCTCTCTTTAAGGCCACCACCCAACCTCTGACATTATTCCATATAATTATAACACTTACAATTCCACTAAATCCAATCCCTCCTCCTAATAGCACTGCATTTAATGAGACTTTTTCATTCACATGACTAAACCATCTATGAAAGGTGTTACCACTTTCAATTGGACTTTTCTTCTGTTCTTCTGTTTTCTTGCATGGTTGTAAAGGATAGTCACATAGACATTTATTCATTTGAAATGACGTTGCAGTGAAAGTATCCAACTGTGTTCCTTTTGGGATTTGCCCACAGAGTTTGTTCACTGAAACATTTAGAAAAGCCAATTTTGATAATTTAGAAAGCTCTTGAGGAATCTCTCCACTCAAATTATTTTTCGACAAATCCAATTGTTCCAAAGTAGATATCTTACTGAGAGATATTGGTATTTTCCCATCTAGTTGATTTCCAGATAAATTCAGCAACCGCAGGCTACTCAAACTTCCAATGCTTGCAGGTATTTCTCCAACAAGATTATTGTTAGACAAGTCAAATATTGTGTTTGTCAACAACACATATGTGATAGTATACTCATATTTTTTCATAACAATCCTCATATCCTCATGCAATGTATTACCGCTTACTTGGTTTTCCAAGGATTGATTTAGTGTAACACTATCCAGTAGAAAATCTTCAAACCTTCCAGTTACTGCATTATCTCTAACTTGGGAAAACCCAAGAATTTGGAATCCTTGAAGCTTCTCAAGATTCGTTGGTATTCTTCCACTGAAATTATTGTTGGAAAGATCCAACAATTGTAACTTGGTGAGATTTGTGATCCATCCAGGAATGTCACCATGAAGTTTGTTATAACCAACACTTAAAACCCTTAGTTGGTGAAAAAATGCAAGGTAATCAGGAAGCTCACCTGTTACTACATTTTCCCTTAAATCAAGTAGCCGAAACTTGGTACACTTAGCCAAAGATTTTGACAATGTCCCAGAGAAGTTGTTAGAGTAAGCAGAAAGAACTTCCATAGAAACCGGAAACCCTATGCCCAATTCTCCACTGAGTAAGTTTTGTGATACCTTTAACCTCAATAAGGCTGTGCAATTTCCAAGAGATACTGGAATGGTTCCATTCAACTTGTTTTGGGACAATATTAATTGCTCTAGTGCCACACATTTACCAATAGCATGAGGGATTGGTCCCTCTAGTTGGTTTAGAGAGAGATCTAATTTTTGAAGTGAAACCATACCACTAATACTTTTAGGAATAATCCCACAAATACTATTATTAAATATCTCAAGTTCAATGAGAGAATTTAATTGACCTATGCTATATGGGATATGTCCACTTAAATTGTTTGAAAACAAAAACAAGACTTTGAGATATTGAAGCTTTCCTATTGCTTTTGGAATTCTCCCTGTGAAATTGTTGTTATTAAGGTAAAGGTACTCAAGATTTCTCAAATTGGAAATACCCTCGGGTATTTCACCAGTTAGACTATTATTACCAAGATTAAGGAAGGTCAAATTACTCAATTTGATAATGGATCTAGGTATGCCACCATTAAATCTATTTGCACCCAGATTTAGGTGGGTAAGTTGACTCAAATTGACCATGGATTTAGGAATACTACCACTTAACCAAGATTCAAGTAGTTCAATTCACTCAAATTTCCAATGGCTTCATGTATGCCACCAGTAAAATTATTAGTGTCCAAGTAAAGTTCTTGGAGTTTCTTCAAATTGGCAATGCCCACAGGTATTCTACTGGTCAACATGTTTGTACCAAGATTGAGAATGGTCAGCTTAGTCAATTTGAAAATGGCTTGAGGTATGCCACAAGTGAACCTATTTACGCCCAAATTTAAAGTAATCAAATGACTCAAATTACCAATGACTTCAGGTATGCAACCAGTGAAATTGTTGCCTTCCAAGACAAGAAATTCTAGATTTTTCAAATTAGCAATGCCCTTAGGTATTGAACCAGAAAGGTTGTTCCAACTAAGATCTAGGGAAGTCAACTTACTCAAATGGAGAATGGCCTCAGGTATCGCACCACTGAAATTGTTATGACTCAGGGTGAGTTCTTTCAGCTCCCTCAAATTGCCAATTGCTTCAGGTATGCCACCACTGAAATTGTTCTGAAAAAGGGTGAGCTCTTTCAATTTCATCAAATGGCCAATGGCATCAGGTATCGCACCACTGAAACTGTTATAAATCAGGGTCAGTTCTTTGAGCTCCTTCAAATTGCCAATTGTTCCAGGTATGCCACCACTGAAATTGTTGATATGCATGGAAATTTTTTCGAGCTTTCTCATATTGCCAATGGCTTTGGGTATCGCACCATTGAAACTGTTACAACTCAGGGTGAGTTCTTTCAGCTCCTTCAAATTGCCAATTGCTTCAGGTATGCCACCACTGAAATTGTTGTCGTCCAGGAAAAGTTTTTCAAGCTTTCTCAAATTGCCAATGGCTTCAGGTATCCCACAACTGAAACTGTTAGAACTCAGGGCGAGTTCTTTCAGCTGCCTCAAATTGCCAATTGTTTGAGGTATGCAACCACTGGAATAGTTGGCAATGAAAATTTTTTCGAGCTTTCTGAAACTGCCAATGGCTTCAGGTATCGTACCATTGAAACTGCTACATGTCAGGCTGAGTTCTTTCAGCTCCCTCAACTTGCCAATTGATTCAGGTATAGCACCATTGAAATTGTTTCCATCCAGGAAAAGCTTTTCGAGCTTTCTTAAATTGCCAATGGTTTCAGGTATCATACCACTGAAATAGTTATAACTCAGAGTGAGTTCTTCCAGCTCCCTCAAATTGCCAATTGCTTCAGGTATGCCACCACCGAAATTGTTATTATCCAAGGAAAGCTTTTCGAGCTTTGTCAAATTGCCAATGGCTTCAGGTATCGCACCACTGAAATTGTTAGAACTCAGGGTGAGTTCTTTCAGCTCCCTCAAATTGCCAATTGCTTCAGGTATCCCACCACTGAAATAGTTGACAAAAAGGATTTCTAGCTTTCTCAAATCGCCAATGGCTACAGGGATCGTACTATTGAAACCGTTACCATTCAGGGTGAGTTCTTTCAGCTCCGTCAAATTGACAATTGATTCAGGTATGGCACCATTGAAATTGTTTCCATCCAGGAAAAGCTTTTCGAGCTTTCTTAAATTGCCAATGGCTTCAGGTATCATACCACTGAAATTGTTATGACTCAGAGTGAGTTCTTCCAGCTCGCTCAAATTGCCAATTGCTTCAGGTATGCCACCACCGAAATTGTTGTTATCCAAGGAAAGCTTTTCGAGCTTTGTCAAATTGCCAATGGCTTCAGGTATCGCACCACTGAAACTGTTAGAACTCAGGGTGAGTTCTTTCAGCTGCCTCAACTTGCCAATTGCTTCAGGTATGACACCAGTGAACTCGTTGCCATCAAGGGAAAGGTACTCAAGCTTACTCAAACTGGCAATGCCCTCGGGGATGGAACCTTCCAGCATGTCATCGGGAATGCCATCGGATATTGTACCTTCCAGCATGTCATCAGGGTTGTGTTCCCAGTCGGACATGGAAGTATGATCTGCCCTAAGATTTATGCGAGCCACCCTATCGTTTTTGCAGACAATCCCGTACCACCACGAGCAAACGTTCTTTGAGTTTCCAACTGTCCAATTGGCCAGCAGTCCAAGTGGATCGGAAGTGATTGCCTTTCTCAATGACAAAAGAGCCTCCACATCGGATGAAACCGTGAGCTGAGAAGCTGAATCCTCAAGCTTCCGTTCTTTGGAAACAACATCAGTGGGTTGAACAAAACCGCTTCCAGATCCAGATCCAGATCCAATTCCAGTTCCACCCTGCGCTGTGTGGTCATACAGACGATCGTCGTATTCCCGATAAATATCTGAGGAGTAATATGGCTTCCCTGAGTTAGTAACAGCTGCGGCATCCACCGCTGTTGTGATTTCCATGAGAAAGCACACAAGTACAAGGATAAGCATAATAGTCGACATAACAGATTTCTCCATTTCTCTCTCCCCACACATCAAAGTCTTTAATGCCTCTGCTAAGTTGTGTTCATCAATACAGACACTAGTCAGGACTCAGTTGAAAGGTATAAGAAACAATGAGAGAAAGAGCATGCAAATGCTCGTTCACAGCGACATAAATGTGAACAAAATACAAGACTTTTAATAACTTCCAATGTTTTCTACAATTCGTTTTCGTTTAGGAGTAAGTTATTGCTCAGACTATTTGCACCATTTCATGTGAGTCTATAAAATTTTGACAAAAGGTTGACTCAAATAAAAGATACAAATAATCTAAACAATAACTTACTCCCTATCTATTTTCAAACATTTTTTCAGATTAGTATTTTTAGCGTTGGTTTGGTGGGGCATGGACTGTTTTACGAAATAAAGAACAAATGCTTGTTTATTCACTGCTAGATAAATGTGAATAAAATTTCACAATTGAAGAAGAAGAAAATATTTTAAGGTGAGTCAGGCTAAGAATAGTTTATGGGACAGGCCATCTGGCACATAGTTTTCTGCAATTTAATCTTTTGCTTATTCAACTTGACAATAAGTGCCCCAATTTTTCCACAATCTCTTAGTTAAATAAATCATCCCAAAATTTATCCAGTGCAAGATGCAAGATAAATGCCAACAAAATTTCAACACTGAATAATTTTATTTGGAAATTTGTTATTTCCAATTTATTTCACAACGTGTTTGACAATGTAAGTGTTTGTTTGTGCAAGGACTTTTAATAACTTCCAACTTTTTCTACGTTTAGTTTTTCTAGCGTTTTTCTTGACTATGGGATTCGTTTTTCTAGCGTTGATTAGTTTAGTAGGTGTAAGTTGCAACTTGCAAGGACTGTTTTAAGATCGGAGTGAGCTAGCTGTGGAGCAAAACTCCCTCCATCGCACGGAGGAGGAGCAAAGTCAACGCTAACTTTGCTCCTCCTCCGTCCAATGAGAGAGGATTGCTCCACAGCTAGCTTACTCCTTTTAAGATCCACACATTTTCTCGGATTCGTTCTTCGCGCCTTTTTCCAACGTCCTATTTCTTTCGTTGATTATAGATACCTTCTGTACATAAATCATGGAAAAAACAAGGTTTATTGACTTAAAGTCTTTGAACATCCATTAATTTTACATAAAATCATACATAATAGTTCTTCCATCCTTTATATCTATGTAAAGTGATTGAAAGGACCAATAACATAATAATTATTCTCTCCTTTATATCTATGTAAAGTTATTGAAAGGAGCAATAACATGACTAGTGAAATTAGCAACATCGTTGCTTAATATATGCTTCTAAAAAAGTGATTGAAAGGACCAATGACATAATAATTATTCTCTCCTTTATATCTATGCAAAGTTATTGAAAGGACCAATAACACGGCTAGTGAAATTAGCAACATCTTTGCTTAATATATGCTTTAAAA
This sequence comes from Pseudotsuga menziesii, assembly GCA_001517045.1. Classification (NCBI taxonomy): domain Eukaryota; kingdom Viridiplantae; phylum Streptophyta; class Pinopsida; order Pinales; family Pinaceae; genus Pseudotsuga; species Pseudotsuga menziesii. The sequence continues at coordinate 88,552 of LPNX010566609.1, forward strand.
AAAGTTTAATTAAAATTAATTATATATTAAGTAAAAAATAGATTAAAAATGCATCATCTTTAATTTAATTATAATGATGAAAAAAAATAATACATTAACTATAAGTCATATATAAATAAAATGATAAATATAATGATGATGATGATTAAAGTCTATTGAGACCAACTTTGGTTTATCGGACCTTAAGAAGGATAATACTTGGTTTATTTTTAAAGTCTTGTTCCTGTGCTTAAAAAGCTTACCAAGAAGTTTTCCAAGCTCACTATAGTTTTTATAAGTTAGAAGGTTATAAATGTTTGTATTGTAGCATACTATGAAACTCAAACCTAATGTGGGTGTAAGCAAGGCACTCTAAAAGAAAGTGATTTTCATCATCAACGCTCATAGACACACAAATGGCAAACCCTTTCCGCCCATGGAGTTTTAGGAATAGGCCAACGCCCTGTTTCACTATGGAATTCATGAGAGTTCGTTATAATCTTAGCTATATTAATTTTCTTCCCTGAGCTAGTTACTACCGAGAGCTACTTCTCATCTTCCAAGTTAGAATTAATGACCTCCTTATAATATCTTAATTTTCTCTTGACAACTAAATTTTCCTCACACCAAAATTTGTCTTTAAACTTAGAAGTAATTTAATATTTTTGACATTATCAATGTTCTGCAAAATGTTGTTTTCATCAATGCCCCAATGGTTTAACCAAGCCATGGTATTTTTACACCAACACCGCTTGAGGCGTAGTTGGTTTTGACTTGAGTTTAAAACAATTTTAGGAAGTCTATCGTTTCCCATGTTATTTATCTTATGCTTGTACATTAAGTACCTAGTCATAGCCATGCTCTCGATGGGGGAAAGACCCACTTCTATGAGGAGAATAGGATAAGGAGTATTGCTTTTAATTTTGAAGTTATAAGTTATAAACCGCTTCTGGATTTGCTCAATCTTCCTCCAAAATTCTCTAGAAATGTTGCACCCCCATATTTCACAACCATACAAGATAACATGGATGACAAGAGTTTCAAAGAGGAACTTCTTTTTGTCCCACATGACCAAATTGACTGATTTACAGTGATTTTCAAGACCAAAATAAGCTTTCCACCCTCCATTAATCATTTTCTCAATGCTATAGTTCAAATTGAGCTTGTGATGAATATCAATTCCGAGATACTTCTAAGAAGTCACTTTCTCTAGATTTTTATTACCATAAATAAAATTTGCATAGGTGTCTTTCTTAGATTTCATAATCATGATTTTTGTCTTGATGGTGTTAACAGTCATACCCATGTTAGAGAAAAAATATTTAAGAATTCTAAATTGTTTATAGAGATCGGAAAGACCCCTTACCATAAGAAAAATATCATCAACATAAAGTAGGAGGATGATAACTATCCTAGCTAATATTGTACCGGCCCAACCTGCTTCTTCTAAACACTTTTCTAGCTTATCAATGTAAATGCCAAAAAGGGTAGGGGAGAGAGGGAAACCTTCTTTAACTCCAATATTACAATTTATACATGTTGTTCACCCCTCATTATTCTTAAACTTGCCAATGACATTTTCATATAACCTTATCATGACAGCTCTCAACTCAAAAGGAACCTTAAGCAACGGCTCTAGCCTATTCCACAAGTTATTTCTAGGCACTTTATCAAAAAAATATCTAAAATCCACAAAGCAACAAAATAGGTCAGACTTATTATTACGACATTCCTCTGCAATGATCCTAAGTGTAACGAGGTGGTCCATGGTTGAATGATTCCTTCTAAAACTTGCTTGGCCTTTGGCCCGCTTACCTTCCATTTCTAGCAATTCATTAATCTTATTTTCTAAGATAATACGATATAACTTAGCTAAGAGAGGGCTAATCATAATAGTCCAATAATTAGAGGGGTAATTTTTATCACCACTTTTGAAAATAGGAATAATGAGGCTTTGAGTCCAAGGTGTAGGAAACCCTTGCTTGGCCGCTAGATTAAAGAGTTTTTGAATGTGCGGAATAAGGACATGCCCTCCAATTTTTAAGATTTTCGCTTGGTAGCCTTTAATGTCTTTGGATTTTCAATTTTCTAAGCGCTTAACCCCAAAATCTATGTATTGTAACAAAAAAACTTCTTACATTGTAAGAATGGTTTGAATGATATCTCTGATATCCGAGGATTCATAAAGCTTTTTAAGATAGGAATTCCAATCTTTTAAAGCAATTTTATTGTCGTCTTTTGTTTTGTGAGTTAGAATTTGCCTCCAAAACTTCTTAGGTGCTACCTTGGAGAGGTGTAGGAGATTTTCTTGCCTTTTACTTAGATAATGCCTTTTTTTCTTTTAATTAAGGCAGTTTGTAGTTATTTATCTTGTCCATTTTTATCAAATCTATAGTAGCTTCCCTAATTTATTTTCTCGCATCCTTACACTCTTGATCATACCAAGGGTTGGTTCTACTATTGCTCGTTTTAGTCGAGACTTCAATAGAGAACTTGTTAATGGACGATGAGAGGGTTGTAGCAAAATTATGGTAGAGATTTTCTATATTCTCCATACTAGATAAAGGAACCAGTTGATTTTTTAGATCATGGAGAAAAATGTCAGCTTTATTTTTATCAAAGATTAGGTACTTTTGGAAATGATAGTTTTCCTCCTTGGGATCGCGATTCACTGTGCATGGCAATATTGAGAGTTATAATTAAAGGTCTATGATTAGAGTTGAAATCATGATCGTCGAAGATGTTGAAATCTATTAATTTGTTGTGTATAGGGATATCAACTATAACATAATCTACAATACTACATCCAAGCCCATGGATACAAGTCATATGGCTAGAGTTTGGCCATTTTGTGAGATCGTTGCAAATGATAAGATCTTGACCAACTCAGACCCGAATAAATTTTCACCTAGATCTTCAAAACTTCTTTTATGCATGTTAGCTAGCTCAAGGTCTTCATCTAACCAAAGAGGATTAGGGTTGGAATAGTTGCTTAAAAGAACAATTTGGTTAATGGAAGTTCGAGCATTGAAGTCACCCATCAAATTGATATTTTCTTCCTTCCTTAAACTAGAAATATCATGTTCTAAACCATTATAAGGTCAGTTTTTTATCTAAATTTTTTTTTAATAGAAGTTGGAATTAATAGGGGCAAAATAACAGATGGTTATGTAGTTTTTTTCATCATTAATGTCTATGATATCTATCCAAATAAATTGGTCGTAAGGGTATTTATTATAAATCCTAACATGTGAGGATATGTTGTTCCTAATGTAATAGGATATACCCTCAATGCCTCTATGACATGAACATTTATTCCATATTGACCATAGGACATATCTGTCTATATCAAGGACCTTAGACTCCTCGTGCTCCCAATTTCCAACCAATAATACAATATCAATTTCGCTTGGGATTGAACTTAACTTAGGGCCTTTGCTCCATGGAAATCCTCGATAGTTACAGGAGAAGATCCGAAGTGTGTCAAATTTCTATTGATTACTATCCTTTTGGTTTCTATCTCTAATAACAACTTTCTTGTTTCTATTAATGCCCATTTTTCCTCATTCCTAGCTTCTTTTACCTTTTAGAACTTCTTTTTTTAATTCGAACTGATCCTATGGAATGAGGTCTTCATTTATAAATATCCCCGAGCCTTTAAACTTGATGTCTTATTGAGTATATTGTATTTTTTTCCGCAGAGCTAACCTTAACCCGTGTTAGCCTTTATTTATTCTCAATTAATTTCCACAACCTGTTTTCTTCTATGAGACCGATAGTTTCAATTTGTAACCTATTGCGAAGTTTTGTCTTGACAATGGCTAACGTATCCTCTTCTTTCTCCTCTTTTAAACAAAAATCATAACGTTTAAAGCTCTTTTGTTACGCTCATGGTCTAAGGCTATGAGCTTATTCATTTCATCTTTAATGGGTTTGATATCTATTTTACCTTCTATATTATTTAGGTTGTGGTTGTGGTTAACTTTTTCCTCTAACTCTTTAATATTATCCTTTAAGTTAGCATTTTCTACTATATCTGCCTCTCCTTGTTCGGGTGTTTTTTGAATTTCCATTACATACAGTCTAGTCTCCATTATCTCTACCTTGTTCTCCAATTTTTTTTATCTAATCGTCTAATTATTTTTGGATCTCTTGTTAGAAAATATGTAAATTTATTTTGAAGCATGGCTTTTAACTCTATCTTGAAGCTTCTCTTTCTTCCCTACTTTTCTCCATTGTGATTAAATTTAAACAATAAAAATAGAAAAGAACATTAATTTGTTTTTTAAACTATATTATACTATTTATTTGTAATCGTCTTTGCTAAATTAAAGTAACAAGCCACAAGCTCATAAGATATATCATTTGTGCATGAATGTTTCCATAGGATTTTTGTAGTGATCAATGAGTTTCGAGTAGATCTACCAACCATCATCAGGATCATTTGAAGCTAAAGCACAATAGAAAAAGAAAGTAATAGAATATAAATAAAGATTAAAAAACTAGTAATTAAATATATAATTTAAGACATAATAGTTTTAGGAGAAAGATGTATCATTGCTTGATGCATCAATGTGTAATGGAATCAACAATTTATTCAAACAATGGAACCTATCATTGCATTGTATGTGTAATACCTCCCATTTGCAATAAATAATGAATATCATGTGAAGATGATGCTAGATAACCTTTCCTCTGAGTACAGCCAAGCTACCTCCTATGAACATGGTTCTGACCATACCTTACAATGTGAAGCATGAATATGAACAAGTCGGGGATCTTGAGAGACCATAAATTTTTATAGAATTATAATATATTGATGTTTGTATATATTTAAATTTTTTTATTATACTTAAATAAAAATTGTATATAGTGATATAGCTATAGTCAATCATTGTGATGTGATTGTCACATCTATTGAGATTAGTCATTATGACTATTTGTTGGAGTGTTCCAAAAACACCATAGATGGGAATGATCTCTTCCTTTTAGAGTGCCCTGTCTACACCCACATTACATCTCAGTTTCATAATCTTTGTTGTAATACCGATCTTTCTAGCCTTTTAACTTGTCAAAATTATAGTGAGCTCGGGACGCTTCTCACCAAGCTCTTTGAGCATAAGAATGCAATTTTAAAACAAACTAATTAATTTTTTTTTTAGGTCCGATAGACCAAAGTCTGGTCTGAGTGTACGTTAACCACCATTAACCACCATCATCATCATCATCAATAAACAAGACATTTGTCAATATTATATATTTTTAATTTTTAAATTTTTTTTGTATTTAACAATTTCATTTATATACTGAATAAAATTAATTAAATCATTAAAATAAACCAATCATAAAGTATACAAATTCATTTTAAAAAATAAAAAATATATAATTTTATTTTTAAAATATTAATTCAATATATAAATTATATAAAACCTATATAAAATTTTGAAAAATTATATAATTTAATTAAAGTCAAAACTAAACGATAACTATTATAATGTATTGACATTCCTATCTTATAATAATATAATGTATTTACTTTCAAGACTTTTGTATCCTCTGTAATTGTCTGTCGACCTGTCCCAATACGAAAACATCATAACTAAGATACGGTGGAATAGATGCATTAAACAGGAAGCTCAGCGAACTTACAGCGAACAAATAGGCCAAAGCCAAATCATGTATTAAGTTTTTTATAATTAAGTTTTCTAATTTTTAAAATTTATTAGTGCTAAGAATAACTTAAAAATAATCACATCATAGTCATGGTATATATTTATTCAATAAAATAATAAAATAATAGATAAATAAGTTTTTAATGTTTAAAAAAATATTATTTCTCAATTCATACAATGTAATAATTCCGAAAGTTTAATATTAGAAATAGAATTTTAACTCAAATAATTAATTGAAAATCAAACTTAAGTTGACTTGTAAAGGATTACCATATTACCTACCAAAGCAGTATAATAATTCCTCCGTCCACTCTATTTATGTAAAGTCATTAAAAAGACCGATAGTGTATTGACTTAAAGTCTTTGAACATCCATTAATTCTACCTAAAATCAGTATATCTATGTAAAGTCATTGAAAAGACTGAAAATATATAGACCATTAATTTTAGTAAAGACATTGCAAAGTCTAATAGTGTATTGACTTAAAGTCTTTGAACATCCATTAATTCTACCTAAAATCAGTATATCTATGTAAAGTCATTGAAAAGACTGAAATTGTATAGACCATTAATTATTTTAGTAAAGTCATTGCAAAGTCTAATAGTGTATTGACTTAAAGTCTTTGAACCTCCATTAATTCTACCTAAAATCATTATATCTATGTAAAGTCATTGAAAATACCAATAGTGTATTGACTTTAAGTCTTTGAACATCCATTCATTCTACCTAAAATCATTGGAAATGCATATTAAATCCTCTCTCCACGTAAAGTCATTGAAAGGATCAAGCGTGTCTTGACCTTTTATATAAATATATATTTTTGAACATCCATTAATTTTACATAAAATCATTGAAAATGCATACTAAATACTATTCTATTTATAGTCATTGAAAACGATCAATCGTGTATAGACTAATTCTACTTAAAGTCATTGATCGTTACACTTAAAAATGTATTTGAACATCCATTAATTCCAATAAAATCATTGAAAAAAACTTGGTAATTGTTGCCTCCATTAAATCTATATAGCCTTCTATATAACGTTCTTGAAAAGATATTAATTATGTATTGAATTAATTTTTTCATTAATTTCATTGAAAGTCACTTTTATTATGAACCATTTAAACCACTAGAGAGCAACGAAAATATTGCATTGCAAAATTTTAATAACATTAAAAATATTCTTACTTCTAAGTTTAAAGAGAAACTATGGTGTGAAAGATTTAGAGGCTAAAAGAAAATTAAGATATTATAAGGAGGTCATCAACCCTACTCTAGAAGATCAAAGGCATCTCTTTGTTTTAACCAGTTAAAAGAAAAACACTAATATTGCCAAGATAAGAACGAACTCTCATAAACTCCATACTGAAACAGGTCGTTGGACAGTTCCTAAAACATCATGGGTGGAAAGGATCTACCATCTCTGTGAGAATAGCAACATTGAAGATGAAAATCACTTCCCCTTAGAGTGCCCTGCGTACACCCACATTAGATCTCAGTTGCATAATCTTTGTTGCAATACCGACCTTCCTAGCCTTTTAACTTGTCAAAATTATAGTGAGCTCGGGACGCTTCTCACCAAGCTCTTTGAGCATAGGAATGCAATTTTAAAACACACTAATTAATTGGTTTCTTTAGGTATGATAGACCAAAGTTTGGTCTCAGTGGACGTTAACCATCATCATCATCATAAAATTTTTAATTCTATACAAAATTTTAAAATGCTATATTTTTTATTTTCTTATCACCATCATCATCAAAAAACTTCCAAAACATACTTGTAGTTTTTTGCAACAATTCATAATAACAAGATCATCTAGTGTCTTACTTGTCCTAGTGATACCTCCAAAAAAAAAGAAAACAAAGGCTTACAGACTTGCCAGAAACAACTTCTCTTTTTCTATCCCAGAGACAAGCTCTTTCATGAGAGTTTTTACAGTGATAAAACACCTACATAATGTTGGAGTCATTTTCCAACCACACATCATTATTTGGCTTATTTTGGCTAATTTACCACTTATCCTAAGTTTTGACTCAAAAATGTGACTACATCATCAAACTAGATCTCCTCGTTCAATCAGGGAGCAGATATGGATTGATCTTCTTGACAGATGTGCCCCATTCAATCAACTGGAGGTTGTTTCACATACCTTTCAGTTAAACTGAAGTGATAAAGGCACCTTCCCATGATTTATTCCTAATTTTGCTTTAAATGCAATTAACTAGAGTGTTAAAGCCTCCTTCACATAACTTTGGAGACTCTGTTCAATTTAACTAACCTAACTTAAGTCATATAGGCACCCTCACCTACTTGTTGGCATCCAGTTATGTTCTATTCAATTAGACTCAGTCTAAACTGCCTCTGAGTCAGTTAGAGTCAATTATGTTGGAGTTAAGTGGTTAACTGATATGTTGAGTGATGTCAACTGACAACTAAGCCACTCTCATGCACCCAATTCGAATGACCTCTCTTGGATTCGAATTGCATGGCTATTCATGCCATTGTATTGCATTCTAATCTATTCTTTTGATTAATTATTAAGCAAATATACAGCTACAAGTGTCACGTATCCAATTAAATAATTTCCAAATAGACTATTTGCAAATAATGTTTCACCAACCTACTACTTCCCTAGGTTGAGATGCAGACATAAATTTTGTAATAAGGGGCTATGGGACCCAAAATGACTTTAGTTTACCATATTCACATTTAATTGGTTCACATAAATGATAAATGCTAATAAACATTAAAGGAAATTCCAACTTAAAATGGGTCTCCTAAGAAAAATAATAAAATAATATTTATTAATTTTGGAGGAAGAAAAGAAAAAAAACTACTTTTTTGTTCGTATTTTCGACATATCTCCATGTGATTTTACTCAAATTTGGATCAGGACAGCTCCCTGGATGCGAAATTAAATTACGCATCCAATGAGTACCCACTCGGCATGCTTTTGACAGACTCCTCTACCCCAAAAACAAGAAATACCTGAAAAAGGTGATGATGACATCATCATCACTGTTATTTTTCCAGGTATTTCTTGTTTTTGGGGTAGCAGGGCCCGTCAAAAGTATGCCGAGTTGGTACTCGTTCGATGCGGAATTTAATTTTGCATCCAACGAGCTCTCCCGATCGAAATTTGAGTAAAACCCCAGGGAGATATGTCAAAAATACGAAAAAAAAGAAGAAGTTTTTTTATGATACATATCCTGAAATTTATATTAAAAAATTGTTTAAGACCTATACAATATTTCAAATTTAAAGCAATTTCATTAGCTAACACACGATGACATGGAATTTGAAATATGGTTAAAAGGCCCATTTTGAGTTGAAATTTCCTCTAATGATAAGGTGGCATGAGTTCATGAAGACACTTGGAAGCTTGTGGAGCGTTTGGGTGACTAGATTCCCTGCACAGTTGGCATGATATTCATCCAAATTCAAACACATGGGTAATGTAACATTATTGGATGGTAATGTGGTTTCAAATATAATATAATGAGCCAAGGAAGTCGAATTGGTAAAGGAGGGTAACTGCCATGGAAGAGGAAGAGACTATAAGACAAGGTGTGCCACTTGGAAGGAGATTCTATGCACTCTATGACAACAAATGATGGAAGATTCTATGAAAAGTGTTGATGTATTTGTAACTTTGGAAAGTATTCACTTGTATATTTATTATTGTATTTCATTGTACCCCTACGGAGATGTTTGTTCATGTTATCACATATATAGTAGCCGGGCCACCATATTCTAATTTTCAGATTCCAGTACATTTTTTAGCTAGCTCCCCTACATATGAGATGTTGAGATGAGCATTTATGACGGATCATTCTTTTGATTGATGGACTATAGTACTCTCCCATGCCATGACTGAGTCTCGAGACACTCAGATTTGAGGACGAATGTAGTCATTTAGCCATTTACAGAGTAGTTAGTAGTGCCCAGATTTGCATCAGTGTTTTCTCATTGGACAGATGTTGGTTCAGATGGATTATTTACATGTTTATGACTCAGCTTATGGCATCTTGTGTTATGGTTATCATTTCTCTTATACTCATTCTTGTGACATGTATTAGCATTTAGTGTCATGATCTGGTGGTCATATAAATATGTGGACTTAGATGTATTGATATTATGTATTGATGTCCCTACTTAGAATTGGAAGTTCTTGATCTATACTCATTGGTTTTACCCTCCTTAGGGAGAATAGAGGTAGTCATTCCCACCATACTTTGGCTTGCTAGTGTTGGTTTCATTATTCACTATCTCCACCCATCCATTACCTTCCAGTTATGTTTTCAACCCGACCTACTACTTGACTTGTGGCATGGAGGACCTTTCCCCACTAAGATCTTTTATTGGACAGGCCTCCTTGTTTATTTGTGTCTTGGATCTGAGTTGCCTAGGTTGTGTTGGCTAAACCTAAAGCAAGTAGCGTTGCCATTAATACAATGTGTTTGGAAATGAAATGAATATCTTATGAAAAATCCCTTTCATGAAAAGTAGTGTTTTTAAACATACATGAATGCAAGGCAAGCCTAATGAAATTGTCTTTGAAGTATAATGGAATGAATATCTTAAAACATTCACGAAAAGGAGTGTTTTTAAACATACATGAATGCATGAAGCCTAAAATAATAAAAATACGTGTAATAAACGCATGGACCAAGGCTATGGAAAATCAAAGGCCTAAAAAGAAATGGTTCCTAAAGTTATATCTAAGGATTGTTGGCCTTACTTGTATTGGTTTGGATTGTGAGCATTTGTTAAGGTGAATAAGCACCTCTAAAAGTAGCTTATCCATTTGTGACACACTGCCACCCCTCGTGTTATTGCTTGTCTTGCATATGCTAGAGTGAGTATCCCCTTTCTGTATCCAAAGTGTCACAGTGTTGAGTGGGTAGTCACCCTTTGTCCTAGCCTTTTAAATTTTATCCTTCACCCTTCACTAGCAAATTGATTAGAACTATGAAGTGAGTATGGTCTTGAAAGTCTGGTTTGAGTTATAATTAATAAATGAAACTATATATATTTGGTTGATAGATCGCTAGTTAAATGACTGCTACATGTTATACTTATTACTTGAATGATTTGTAGAGCATGCCTTAACCTTTGAACACTTGCAATGGTTGGATGTTAGCCCAGGTTATATTATATGGTCATTTACAGATTATTATTTTGTCTATCTGGGTATATTGGATATTGTAGATGATCCTGCAAAGACATATAGGGTATGTGAGTATGCTCCTTAGATGGATTTGGACTCTCTGAGTCCAATGAGACAACTTACTTTCATTTTTGGGCAGTTGCAGAGATGATTTGGCTCAGTGTACCTTTCTAGTGCAGTTCTGTTGTACTGGATGGCCTGTTTGAGCAAGGAGATGATTTTCTTGGATCTCCTAGGGCGCTGTATGAGGAAGGGGGTGTCCATCCACTCGTTTGTACCATATTACCCCTCTCCTAGACAGCTTGGTGGGATCAGTTGGATAACATAGGCACCCTAGGAGGTAGTTTTTAGCATATCACGTTTCTTGGGGCAGAGAAAAAATAATTAAAATGGCTACTGAAGAATTTGATTTGGGTTACTGAGGCAAGGAAATGGCATGGGATGAGTTTTGATGATGAGTGTGATGCCTTGCACTCCTTCTCCAGCAGTTGCAGCACTTGGATTGGCCCACATCCATTTTTGGGTATATTTTATTAGTTTCTGGAGCTTTTGGAGGCTCACAATTTCCTTAAAGAGGCATTATTTTGCAGTTTAAAAATTATATTATTTTTAATGTGCCATGGGGACACCCTAGGGGAGTTAGTTAACACTCCTTGGACCCACCATGAGCTTCGTTTAATTTTTGTTGAGTGGGACCCCCTTTCCTAGGGTGATTTGGTCCACTTTTATATTATATTATTGTATTGATCCATGTATTCTATGTTGAGCTCATCTCAACCGTTGATTAGAAAATTTGTATCTTTTAATATTAGCCACTCATTTGAAAAAGTGGTTATGATTTTGGTTCTCTCATTCCTATTTAAAGGAGAGAGCTTCTCATTTGTAAAGGGTCTTTGGCTCTTGGATCTGGATAATAGAAAACTATTATTGTAGAAATTTTTTGGGTCTACTTTGTATCTAGTGTTCTTAGATGGTGATTGGAAAACCTATTGCTTCCTAGCATCTGAGTATTTGTTGTGGGATATATATTTTTTCAGGAAACATTGTCTTGTCTACAGGAGGACGAATTCAACTTGGGCGTTTTTGCAGGGGCTCCTCAACTCGCTTGGCTTGGATGTGTTTTGTATCAAGGGGTTTTCATTAGTATCAATGCGATATATGATTCCATCTTGTTATATTTCTGCAACATCTGTTCTTTTCTCATGACGCAACAAATTTGATATGATTGACGTTTGCTGTGCAGGAGAGAGGGTGCAGTGGCTTCTTGGGACAAAACATTGGGCATAGAAACTCCCTCAAATATTCTCAAATTGATTGGGATAGCATAGATCATCACTATAAAAAATGTACAAGGTTTTCCAGGTTATTTCTTCTTTTTTAGATCTCAATCCATTGACAGCTTAATTTTCATGTTAAAACCCTAAATATAAAAAAATATAAAAAATATTATGGCTCAAACTGCTTGAGTTCTCGGCAAACCATTTCTGGGTTTTGTAGATCGGGTTAAACCCTAAATGGGTCTTAAAAAAGGTTTTGCTAAAGTGACCCCGTTTGGCCCAAATCCCAAGGCACTGTCCTCTAACCTTAGCGTTGCCCTTCATGTTTTCTTCTCTTGCAATCTGATCTCTTCGAAAAAACATTTTCTGGGTTTTGTAAATCGGGTCAAACCCCAAGTGGGTGTTATTCAAAATTGGGCTAGAAGTGACTCCATTAGCCCAGATCCCGAGGCATTGATCTTCAAATCCTAACTCTACCCCTCCTTTTGCCTCTTTCTCTTGCGTTTTGAACTTTTCCTTGTGGCTTGAGTGCTTGGACATTTTCATACTTTTTGTTGAGTCTATACCTCGGTACTAGATATCCCCAATCCTGTTTTTACCCTTCCTGCATTGGTCACGTTTCCCAATCCAGTGGACATCTTCATCTTTTGCTAATACCTTAATCCCAGATCTAGTATTGGGCTTATATGTCACTTGTGTCTTGACTTGGATCAAATTTCACATCTCCTCACCCTGATCCAAGCCCTAGTTCACCCAATGACATCATCCATAGATCTAGGGTTTCTTCTACTTTACACCTTACGTACCTCAAGTTCATTTGATCTGATATGGTGTCTAGGTCTGATCTCTCCTGTCGGGAGTAGAAATGGGTCTCCCCCATTATTGTCTTGGGATAAGACAACATCAAGTGAAGACTGCCTCAATTGGCGTGACAACCATCCATTTGGGAGTCAAGGAAATCTTGGTTCCACCTCCTTAGTTGCTTGTCCCTCTATCGTCCATCCTAGATCCACCTCACATAGGAAACTACAAGGTTGATGATAAAAGTTCCTCCGATTGGGAGAGTCATTAATATAATAAAGTCATATAAATTCATTGAGGTTAACCCTCCATTGTAAGTTGGGGCAATAGTCCCCACAATTGAGTTGAGGTTTACCCTCCATTGTAAGTTGGGGCAATAGTCCCCACAGTTAAGGGGTATTAGGGTTATTAGACTCTCATAGAGAAGTCGTCCTTGTAGAGTAAATGTCAAGTGGAAAACAAGTATAAATAGAAAGCGAGACTCTCTATTTGATACACACACTCACTCACTCAACTGTAGCACATGAGTGAGAGAGGAGGAGCTGGCACAAGTGAGAGAGACAACAACTGTCGAAGATTATCTTTGTGTTTTTGGATTTTACTTTTGCTACTGGTGCTCATTCTATCTCTGAGGAAGTTGCGGGGTTTTCTCCTTTATGGTTTCCCCGAGGAAATTCTTTGTGTCTCTTATCTCTTGTGATTGTTGCTATGCATGTTATTCTCTCAGATAAGATCCTAGATCATATTTATTAAATGATAAAAATCTAACATGGTATCAGAGCTAACTTGAGAAGAAGGCACTGTGCAACTGCAGAATCTAGGGATTCTCACTTTTTGGGTCTCTCTCCATAGATCATCAGCAAAAGGAGGTTAGGCTAACTCTCGATTGAAGGGCACATCCTTCTTTCAAAGTAGAATCTCATTCTGAGCATTTTTAGTTTTTGACCTATCACTACTACGGGACATGCAGACATAAATTTTTCACCAACCTACTAGTTCCCTAGGTTGAGATGTAGACATAAATTTTGTAATAACGGGCTATGGGACCCAAAATGACTTTAGTTTACCATATTCACATTTAATTGGTTCACATAAATGATAAATGCTAATAAACATTAAAGGAAATTCCAACTTAAAATGGGTCTCCTAAGAAAAATAATAAAATAATATTTATTAATTTTGGAGGAAGAAAAGAAAAAAAACTACTTTTTTTGTTCCTATTTTTGACATATCTCCATGTGATTTTACTCAAATTTGGATCGAGAGAGCTCCCTGGATGCAAAATTAAATTATGCATCCAATGAGTACCCACTCGGCATACTTTTGACGGACTCCACTACCCGAAAAACAAGAAATACTTGAAAAAGGTGATGATGACATCATCATCACTTTTTTTTCCAGGTATTTCTTGTTTTTGGGGTAGCAAGGTCCGTCAAAAGTATGCCGAGTTGGCACTCGTTGGATGCGGAATTTAATTTTGCATCCAACGAGCTCTCTCGATCGAAATTTGAGTAAAACCCCAGGGAGATATGTCAAAAATAAGAACAAAAACAGAAGTTTTTTTATGATACATATCCTGAAATTTATATTAAAAAGTTGTTTAAGACCTATATAGTATTTCAAATTTAAAGCAATTTTATTAGCTAACACATGATGACATGGAATTTAAAATATGGTTAAAAGGCCCATTTTGAGCTGAAATTTCCTCTAATGATAAGCTGGCATGAGTTCATGAAGATACTTGGAAGCTTGTGGAGCATTTGGGTGACTAGATTCCCTGCACAGTTGGCATGATATTCATCCAAATTCAAACACATGGGTAATGTAACATTATTGGATGGTAATGTGGTGTCAAATATAATATAATGAGCCAAGGAAGTCGAATTGGTAAAGGAGGGTAAATGTCATGGAAGAGGAAGAGACTATAAGACAAGGTGTGCCACTTGGAAGGAGATTCTATGCACTCTATGACAACAAATGATGGAAGATTCTATGAAAAGTGTTGATGTATTTGTAACTTCGGAATGTATTCACTTGTATATTTATTATTGTATTTCATTGTACCCCAACAAAGATGTTTGTTCATGTTATCACATATATAGTAGCCAGGCTACCATATTCTAATTTTCAGATTCCAGTACATTTTTCAGCTAGCTCCCCTACATATGAGATGTTGAGATGAGCATTTATGACGGATCATTCTTTTGATTGATGGACTATAGTACTCTCCCATGCCATGACTGAGTCTCAAGACACTCATATTTGAGGACGGATGTAGTCATTTAGCCATTTGTAGAGTAGTTAGTAGTGCCCAGATTTGCATCAGTGTTTTCTCATTGGACAGATGTTGGTTCAGATGGATTATTTACATGTTTATGACTCGGCTTATGGTATCTTGCGTTATGGTTATCATTGCTCTTATACTCATTCTTGTGACATGTATTAGCATTTAGTGTCATGATCTGGTGGTCATATAAATATGTGGACTTAGATGTATTGATATTATGTATTGATGTCCCTACTCAGACTTGGAATTTCTTGATCTATACTCATTGGTTTTACCCTCGTTAGGGAGATTAGAGGTAGTCATTCCCACCATACTTTGGCTTGCTAGTGTTGGTTTCATTATTCACTATCTCCACCCATCCATTACCTTCCAGTTATGTTTTCAACCCGACCTACTACTTGACTTGTGGCATGGAGGACCTTTCCCCACTAAGATCTTTTATTGGACAAGCCTCCCTGTTTATTTGTGTCTTGGATCTGAGTTGCCTAGGTTGTGTTGGGTAAACCTGAAGCAAGTAGTGTTTCCATTAATACAATGTGTTTGGAAATGAAATGAATATCTTATGAAAAAGCTCTTTCAAGAAAAGTAGTGTTTTTAAACATACATGAATGCAAGTCAATCCTAATGAAATTGGCTTTGAAGTATAATGAAATGAATATCTTAAAACATTCATGAAAATGAGTGTTTTTAAACATACATGAATGCATGAAGCCTAAAATAATAAAAATACGTGTAATAAACGCATGGACCAAGGCTATGGAAAATCAAAGGCCTAAAAAGAAATGGTTCCTAAAATTATATCTAAGGATTGTTGGCCTTACTTGTATTAGTTTGGATTGTGAGCATTTGTCGGGGTGAATAATCACCTCTGAAAGTAGCTTATCAATTTGTGACACACTGCCACCCCTCGTGTTATTGCTTGTCCTGCATATGCTAGAGTGAGTATCCCCTTTCTGTATCCAAAGTGTCACAGTGTTGAGTGGGTAGTCACCCTTTGTCCTAGCCTTTTAAATTTTATCCTTCACCCTTCACTAGCAAATTGATTAGAACTATGAAGTGAGTATGGTCTTGAAAGTCTGGTTTGAGTTATAATTAATAAATGAAACTATATATATTTGGTTGATAGATCGCTAGTTAAATGACTGCTACATGTTATAATTATTACTTGAATGATTTGTATAGCATGCCTTAACCTCTGAACACTTGCAATGGTTGGATGTTAGCCCAGGTTATATTATATGGTCATTTACAAATTATTATTTTGTCTATCTGGGTATATTGGATATTGTAGATGATCCTGGAAAGACATATAGGGTGTGTGAGTATGCACCTTAGATGGATTTGGACTCTCTAAGTCCAATGAGACAACTTACTTTCAGTTCCGGGCAGTTGCAGAGATGATTGGCTCATTGTACCTTTCTGGTGCAGTTCTGCTGTACTAGATGGCCTATTTGAGCAAGGAGATGATTTTCTTGGATCTCCTAGGGCACTGTATGAGGAAGGGGGTGTCCAGCCACTCGTTTGTACCATATTACCCCCCTCCTAGAGAGCTTGGTGGGCTCAGTTGGATAACGCAGGCACCCTATGAGGCAGTGTTTGGCATATCACGTTTCCTGAGGCAGATAAAAAATAATTAAAATGGCTACTAAAGAATTGGATTTGGGTTACTGAGGCAAGAAAATGGCATGGGATGAGTTATGATGATGAGTGTGATGCCTTCCACTCTTTCTCCAGCAGTTGCAGCACTTGGATTGGCCCACATCCATTTTTGGGCATATTTTATTAGTTTCTGGAGCTTTTGGAGGCTCACAATTTCCTCAGAGAGGCATTATTTTGCAGTTTAAAAATTATATTATTTTCAATGTGCCATGGGGACACCCTAGGGGAGTTAGTTAACACTCCTTGGACCTACCATGAGCTTCTTTTAATTTTTGTTGAGTGGGATACCCTCTCTTAGGGTGATTTGGTCCACTTTTATATTATATTATTGTATTGATCCATGTATTCTATGTTGATCTCATCTCAACCGTTGATTAGAAAATTTGTATCTTTTAATATTAGCCACCCATTTGAAAAAGTGGTTATGATTTTGGTTCTCTCATTCCTATTTAAAGGAGAGAGCTTCTCATTTGTAAAGGGTCTTTGGCTCTTGGATCTGGATAATAGAAAACTATTATTGTAGAAATTTTTTGGGTCTACTTTGCATCTAGTGTTCTTAGATGGTGATTGGAAAACCTATTTCTTCCTAGCATTTGAGTATTTGTTGTGGGATATATATTTTTTCAGGAAACATTGTCTTGTCTATAGGGGGATGAATTCAACTTGGGCGTTTTTGCAGGGGCTCCTCAAATCGCTTGGCTTGGATGTGTTTTGTATCAAGGGGTTTTCATTAGTATCAATGCGATATATAATTCCATCTTGTTATTTTTCTGCAGCATCCGTTCTTTTCTCATGACGCAACAAATTTGATATGATTGACGTTTGTTGTGTAGGAGAGAGGGTGCAGTGGCTTCTTGGGACAAAACATTGGGCATAAAAACTCCCTCAAATATTCTCAAATGGATTGGGATAGCATAGATCATCACTATCAAGGAATGTACAAGGTTTTCCAGGTAAGATCTACAGGTTAGTTCTTCTTTTTTAGATCTCAATCCATTGACACCTTAATTTTCATGTTAAAACCCTAAATATAAAAAAAATATATAAAAATATTATGGCTCAAACTGCTTGAGTTCTTATCAAACCATTTCTGGGTTTTGTATATCGGGTCAAACCCTAAGTGGTTCTTCAAATTTTTTTTGCTAAAATGACCTTGTTTGGCCCAAATCCCAAGGCACTGTCCTCTAACCTTAGCGCTACACTTCATGTTGCTTTCTTCTTTTGCGATCTGATCTTTTCGAAAAAACCTTTTCTGGGTTTTGTAAATCGGGTCAAACCCCAAGTGGGTCTTCTTCAACATTGGGCTAGAAGTGACTCCATTAGCCCAGATCCCGAGGCATTGATCTTCAAATCCTAGCTCTACCCCTCCTTTTGCCTCTTTCTCTTGCGTTTTGACCTTTTCCTTGTGGCTCGGGTGCTTGGACATTTTCATACCTTCTGTCGAGTCTATACCTCGGTACTAGATATCCCCAATCCTGTTTTTACCCTTCCTGCGTTGGTCATGTTTCCCAAGGCAGTGGACATCTACATCTTTTGCTAGTACCTTAATCCTGGATCTAGTATTGGGCTTATATGTCACTTGTGTCTTGACTTGGATCAATTTTTACATCTCCTCACCCTGATCCAAGCCCTAGTTCACCTAGTGACATTATCCATAGATCTAGGGTTTCTTCTACCTTACACCTTACGTACCCCAAGTCCATTTGATCTAATTAGGTCCGATCTCTCCTGTCGGGAGTAGATCTGGGTCTCCCCCATTGTTGTCTTGGGATAAGACAACATCAAGTGAAGACTGCCTCAATTAGCATGGAAACCATCCATTTGGGAGTCAAGGAAATCTTGGTTCCACCTCCTTAGTTGCTTATCCCTCTATCGTCCATCTTGGATCTACCTCACATAGGAAACTACAAGGTTGATGATAACAATTCCTCCGATTGGGAGAGTCATTAATATAATAAAGTCATGTAAATTCATTGAGGTTCACCCTCTGTTGTATGTCGGGGCAATAGTCCCCACAATTGAGTTGAGGTTTACCCTCCATTGTAAGTCGGGGCAATAGTCCCCACAGTTAAGGGGTATTAGGGTTATTAGACTCTCCTAGAGAAGTCGGCTCTGTAGAGTAAATGTCAAGTGGAAAATAAGTATAAATAGAAAGTGAGACTCTCTATTTGATACACACACACACTCACTCAACTGTAGCACACGAGTGAGAGAGGAGGAGCTGGCACAAGTGAGAGAGACAACAGCTGTCGGAGATTATCTTTTTGTTTTTGGGTTTTACTTTTGTTACTAGTGCTCATTCTATCTCTGAGGAAGTTGCGGGGTTTTCTCCTTTATCTCTGAGGAAGTTGCGGGGTTTTCCAACGTCCTATTTCTTTCGTTGATTATATATACCTTCTATACATAAATCATGGAAAAAACAAGGTTGATTGACTTAAAGTCTTTGAACATCCATTAATTTTACATAAAATCATACATAATAATTCTTCCATCCATTATATCTATGTAAAGTGATTGAAAGGACCAATAACATAATAATTATTCTCTCCTTTATATCTATGTAAAGTTATTGAAAGGAGCAATAACATGACTAGTGAAATTAGCAACATCATTGCTTAATATATGCTTCTAAAAAAGTGATTGGACCAATGACATAATAATTATTCTCTCCTTTATATCTATGCAAAGTTATTGAAAGGACCAATAACATGGCTAGTGAAATTAGCAACATCTTTCCTTAATATATGCTTTAAAAAAAAGTTTAATTAAAATTAGTTATATATTAATAAAAAAATAGATAAAAAATGCATCATCTTTAATTTAATTATAATGTTGAAAAAATAATAATACATTAACTATAAGTCATACATAAATAAAATGTTAAATATAATGATGATGATGATTAAAGTCCATTGAGACCAACTTTGGTTTATCGGACCTTAAGAATGATAATACTTGGTTTACTTTTAAAGTCTTGTTCCTGTGCTCAAAAAGCTTACCAAGAAGTTTTCCAAGCTCACTATAGTTTTTGCAAGTTAGAAGGTTATAAATGTTTGTATCGTAGCATACTATGAAACTCAAACCTAATGTGGGTGTAAGCAAGGAACTCTAAAAGAAAGTGATTTTCATCATCAACGCTCATAGACACACAAATGACAAACCCTTTCCGCCCATGGAGTTTTAGGAATAGGCCAACGCCCTGTTTCACTATGGAGTTCATGAGAGTTCGTTATAATCTTAGCTAAATTAATTTTATTCCATGAGCTAGTTACTACCGAGAGATACTTCTCATCTTCCAAGTTATAATTAATAACCTCCTTATAAATCATTGGAAATGCATATTAAATCCTCTCTGCACGTAAAGTCATTGAAAGGATCAAGCGTGTCTTGACCTTTTATATAAATATATATTTTTGAATATCCATTAATTTTACATAAAATCATTGAAAATGCATACTAAATACTATTCTATTTAAAGTCACTCAAACGATCAATCTAAAGTCATTGAAACGATCAATCGTGTATAGACTAATTCTACGTAAATCCTATTCTATTTAAAGTCATTGAAACAATCAATCGTGTATAGACATTCTTTTTTTTTTCGAGGAAAAAATTCATAAATATCTTTATTTACATTCAACACATGGCCCAAAAGTCCATTAACACCGAGAGTCCCAACCTTCTAGCTGGTAAGTACAATCATGATAATACTCCATAAAGAGCTCAAAAAAAACAAAATTATCCAGAGGCATACAACCACAATAAAAATTATAACCAGATTTACAAACTGTTCATAAAATAGACCCAAAATGTACTCCATCACTGAGAATAGCTCAAAAACTGAGATCTTATCTCTGCATCATCTTCCAAAAAGAAATTTTTTTAGAAAGATATCATTCAAAATAATGCTCCAGATGAGCACATAAAACCGAATGTCATATGGATAAAACATATCAGAAAATAGCTGCTGATATAGAAACCAGAACTCTATCAACATCTCAAAAAAACTGCTCATAAAGTATCTTAACAGATCAGTAAAACACCATCCACTGAGAAACAGTCTCCAACAAAGCCAAAGACAAACCCATGTCCCTTTGAACCTTGTAAATTTTGATCATACTTAGAAAACCTGAAAAGTTTCCATATCAGTATCAACTCAGTGTTCCTTAATGGACCAGGATCCTACCAAAATCCTTCCTCCAGCTTTTGCCAAAGCATATGTAGAAGAATTTCTTTCCCGATAGATATCTCTAAACAAAACAGAATCGAAACAATCAGCTATCCTGTTAACATCCTGGAGAATCATGGCTAGTTCTAAATTCATTAATCGGTACTTACCAGATGCCCAATTAATAACTAACTGAGAATCACTGAAGATCTGAATTTTATCCAGCGAGTTCCTTCGAGCCAAAATAAGAATTAGCTTGAGGGCACATAATTCTGCAAAATTATTAGTACCCAAACCTAATCCGGCTTTAAAGGAAAAATAGTGAACATCTGATAAAAAAAGCATACCTCCAGCTCCATAAGTAACTGGATCCCCTGCTGTAGAGCCATAAAAAAAACCCATGCATGGGTTTTATCAATAACTTTCACCAAGATGGTACGGATTGAAACCACGGAGTGCTTCTAAGGGATATTCTTCATCATTCCCAAACTGAAACTAGATACTTGTGTTGGAGATAAGGATAAATCCTCGAAACAAGACAAATTTTTGGCCTTCCAGATGAACCATAAAACAATTATAGCTAATGGTTTAAAATTTGCCACATCCATATTCAAACACCAATTTTTGAAACAAGATGTCACAGATTCTCCATTCCAGAGATTGTTGAGTTTCAAATTATCCTCAATAATTAACCAAATAGACTGAGTGAAAGGACACTCCACTCTAATATGAAAATTGGTTTCACATTCCATTTTGCACAGATAACATCTATCAGGTCCTTCACAACCTTTCAAGTTAAGAACATCCCAGGTCAATGCTTTACCAGACAAGAGAAACCAACAAAATAGTTTAGTCTTGAGAGGACATTTCAGCTTCCATAAGACTTTCCACCACCAGAGAAGTTCCATATCCCTGTTCATAAGCTGAGCGTAAACTTCTTTAGGTGAGTACCTGCCAGATTTAGATAAATTCCAAACAAGGGCATCATCATCATTTGAAATCCTAACATGACTAGATTTAAGAATGGCTATATAACCATTCCACACATCAATCTCTAGACGATCAGTAAAACCAATGAACTCTGCAAAAAACCATTGTTGAGACAACAGTGCAAACATTCCATGAAATCCAATATCAGATAAACAATAAAAACCAGCGAAATGTAATTTCTCCAACATGGAAGAGGGTAAAGCATTTCTCCATTTACATCCTATCCAAGGATCTAACCCAATACGAATAGCAATACCATTACCAATCTTCCATACCAAAAAATTACCAATAATGTCAAAAGCCCACAGCACAGCTTTCCAACAAATTGATATGTTCTTTTTCTTTTGGACAGGAGATTTGATCCATTCCAGGATATTCATTGGTTGAATATATTTCTGAAGAGCAATATTTACCCATAACCCCGAGCCATGAATGATATTCTATACATTTTTTGCTGCAAGAGCCTTAGAAAATACAACAGGAACTTTAAGTCCCCAACCTCCCATAGACTTTGGATTAGCCAAAATCTTCCAGGATGTCCAAGGTAAAACATGAGCATTCTGTTTACCAGACCAAAGAAATTTGAAACATAGCTTTCTGATTTTTTCAATAATCCCCAGTGGCATCCAAAAGTGCATCCAATAGATAGGGATGGCCTCTAATACTGCTTTAATCAGTATCAGCTTACCTCCCTTAGATAACCAACGAAAGCTCCAATTCTTAATCCTTTTTTCAACCTTTATAATCAGCCAATCCCAATCCTTTAAAAGATATCTACAAGGTTTGAGATGAAACCCAAGGTACTTCATACCATTTACAATTCTGTCAACAGGAAAAGTAAAAATATTATGTAAATTAACAACCTCAGAATCTTCCATACAAGAAAAATATAAAGTAGATTTATCATTATTTATCTTCATCCCAGATGCCTTGCAGAATATCATTAAAATCTCATATAAAGTTGAAAGAGATTGTTCAGAGCCATCATTGACCATAACTATATCATCCATAAAAAGAACATGAGTTAAGACAATATCATTACCAAAAGATAAACTGTGATAAGTCTCATTTGCTTTGGCAAATAGAATAGCCCTTCCTAAACCTTCAACCACCACAAGAAACAGTAAAAGTGCTAAAGGGCATCCTTGTCTAAGTCCCCTACCAGCTTTAAAGAAGCGTATAGACATTCTACGTAAAGTCATTGAAACGATCAATAGTGTACTCACTTAAAAATGTATTTGAACATCCATTAATTCCAATAAAATCATTGAAAAAAACTTGGTAATTGTTGCCTCCATTAAATCTATATAGCCTTCTATATAAAGTTCTTGAAAATATATTAATGATGTATTGAATTAATTTTTTCATTAATTACATTGAAAGTCACGTTTATTATGAACCATTTAAATCACTAGAGAGCCACGAAAATATTGCATTGCAAAATTTTAATAACATTAAAAATATTGTTATTTTTAAGTTTAAAGAGAAACTATGGTGTGAGAAAGATTTAGAGGCTAAAAGAAAATTAAGATATTATAAGGAGGTCATCAACCCTACTCTAGAAGATCAAATGTATCTCTTTGTTTTAACCAGTTAAAAGAAAAAAATTAATATTGCCAAGATAAGAATGAACTCTCATAAACTCCATAGTAAAACAGGTCGTTGGACAGTTCTTAAAACATCATGGGTGGAAAGGATCTGCCATCTCTGTGAGAATAGGAACATTGAAGATGAAAATCAATTCCTCTTAGAGTGCCCTGCATACGCCCACATTAGATCTTAGTTTCATAATCTTTGTTGCAATACCGACCTTCCTAGCCTTTTAACTTGTCAAAATTATAGTGAGCTCGGGACACTTCTCACCAAGCTCTTTAAGCATAGGAATGCAATTTTAAAACAAACTAATTAATTGGTTTCTTTAGGTATGATAGACCAAATTTTGGTCTCAGTGGACGTTAACAATCATCATAATCATAAAATTATTAATTCTATACAAAATTTTAAAATGCTATATTTTTTATTTTCTTATCACCATCATCATCAAAAAATTTCCAAACATACTTGTAGTTTTTTGCAACAATTCATAATAACAGGATCATCTAGTGTCTTACTTGTCCTAGTGATACCTAAAAAAAAGAAAAAGAAAACAAAGGCTTACAGACTTTCCAAAAACAACCTCTCTTTTTCTATCCGAGAGACAATCTCTTTCATGAAATTTTTTACAGTGATAGAACACCTACATAATGTTGGAGTCATTTTCCAACCACACATCATTATTTGGCTTATTTTGGCCTAATTTACCACTTATCCTAAGTTTTGACTCAAACATGTGACTACATCATCAAACTAGATCTCCTCCTTCAATCAGGGAACCTAATTGAGTCTCTTCCTTCAATAAAGGAGCAGATATGGGTTGATCTTCTTGACAGATGCGCCCCATTCAGTCAACTGGAGGTTGTTTCACATACCTTTCAGTTAAACTGAAGTGATAAAGGCACCTTCCCATGATTTATGCCTAATTTTGCTTTAAATGCAATTAACTAGAGTGTTAAAGCGCCTTCACATAACTTTGGAGACTCTGTTCAATTTAACTAACCTAACTTAAGTCATATAGGCACCCTCACCTACTTGTTGGCATGCAGTTATGTTCTACTTAGTTAGACTCAGTCTAAACTGCCTCTGAGTCAGTTAGAGTCAATTATGTTGGAGTTAAGTGGTTAACTGATGTGTTGAGTGATGTCAACTGACAACTAAGCCACTCTCATGCACCCAATTCGAATGACCTCTCTTGGATTCGAATTGCATGGCTGTTCATGCCATTGTATTGCATTCTAATCTATTCTTCTGATTAATTATTAAGCAAATATACAGGTACAAGTGTCACGTCCCCAATTAAATAATTTCCAAATAAGACTATTTGCAAATAATGTTTCACCAACCTACTAGTTCCCTAGGTTCAGATGGAGACATAAATTTTGTAATAAGGGGCTATGGGACCCAAAATGACTTTAGTTTACCATATTCACGTTTAATTGGTTCACATAAATGATAAATGCTAATAAACATTAGAGGAAATTTCAACTCAAAATGGGCCTCCTAAGAAAAATAATAAAATAATAGTTAAAATAATAAAATAATATTTATTAATTTTGGAGGAAGAAAAGAAAAAAACTACTTTTTTTGTTCGTATTTTCGACATATCTCCGTGTGAGTTTACTCAAATTTGGATCGGGAGAACTCCCTGGATGCGAAATTAAATTCCGCATCCAACGAGTACCCACTCGGCATACTTTTGATGGACTCCGCTACCCCAAAAACAAGAAATACCTGAAAATGTGATGATGATATCATCATCACTTTTTTTCAGGTATTTCTTATTTCTGGGGTAGTAGGGTCCCTCAAAAGTATGCCCAGTTGGTACTTGTCAAATGTAGAATTTAATTTTGCATCCAACGAGCTCTCCCAATCGAAATTTGAGCAAAAACCCAGGGAGATATGTAAAAAATACGAACAAAAAAATAGTTTTTTTATGATACATATCCAGAAATTTATATTAAAAAATTGTTGAAGACCTATACGGTATTTCAAATTTAAAGAAATTTCATTAGCTAACACACGATGATATGGAATTTGAAATATGGTTAAAAGGCCCATTTTGAGTTGAAATTTCCTCTAATGATAAGGTGGCATGAGTTCATGAAGACAGTTGGAAGCTTGTGGAGCCTTTGGGT
This sequence comes from Pseudotsuga menziesii, assembly GCA_001517045.1. Lineage (NCBI taxonomy): Eukaryota > Viridiplantae > Streptophyta > Pinopsida > Pinales > Pinaceae > Pseudotsuga > Pseudotsuga menziesii. The sequence goes on from LPNX010566609.1 coordinate 114,288, forward strand.
GACTAGATTCCTTGCACACTTGGCATGATATTCATCCAAATTTGAACAGATGGGTAATGTAACATTATTGGATGGTAATGTGGTGTAAAATATAGTATAATGAGCCAAGGAATTCGAATTGGTAAAGGAGGATAACTTCCATGGAAGAGGAAGAGACTATAAGACAAGATGTGCCACTTGGAAGGAGATTCTATGCACTCTATGGCAACAAATGATGGAATATTCTATGAAAAGTGTTGATGCATTTGTAACTTTGGAATGTATTCACTTGCATATTTATTATTGTATTTCATTGTGCCTCGACGGAGATGTTTGTTCATGTTATCACATATATAGTAGCCAGGCTACCATATTCTAATTTTCAGATTCCAATACATTTTTTAGCTAGCTCCCCTACATATGAGATGCTAAGATGAGCATTTATGACGGATCATTCTTTTGATTGATGGACTATAGTACTCTCCCATGCCATGACTGAGTCTCAGGACACTCATATTTGAGGACGGATGTAGTCATTTAGCCATTTGCAGAGCAGTTAGTAGTGCCCAGATTTGCATCAGTGTTTTCTCATTGGACAGATGTTCGTTCAGATGGATTATTTACATGTTTATGACTCGGCTTATGGTATCTTGTGTTATGGTTATCATTGTTGTTATACTCATTCTCGTGACATGTATTAGCATTTAGTGTCATGATCTGGTAGTCATATAAATATGTGGACTTAGACGTATTGATATTATGTATTGATGTCCCTACTCAGACCTGGAAGTTCTTGATCTATACTCATTGGTTTTACCCTCGTTAGGGAGAATAGAGGTAGTCATTCCCACCATACTTTGGCTTGCTAGTGTGGGTTTCATTATTCACTATCTCCACCCATCCATTACCTTCCAGTTATGTTTTCAACCCGACCTACTACTTGACTTGTGGCATGGAGGACCTTTCCCCACTAAGATCCTTTATTGGACAAGCCTCGCTGTTTATTTGTGTCTCGGATTTGAGTTGCCTAGGTTATGCTGGCTAAACCTGAAGCAAGTAGCATTGCCATTAATACAATGTGTTTGGAAATGAAATGAATATCTTATGAAAAAACCGTTTCATGAAAAGTAGTGTTTTTAAACATACATGAATGCAAGGAAAGCCTAATGAAATTGGCTTTGAAGTATAATGAAATGAATATCTTAAAACATTCATGAAAAGGAGTGTTTTTAAACATACATGAATGCATGAAGCCTAAAATAATAAAAATACGTGTAATAAACGCATGGACCAAGGCTATGGAAATTCAAAGGCCTAAAAAGAAATGGTTCCTAAAGTTATATCTAAGGATTGCTGGTCTTACTTGTATTGATTTTGATTGCGAGTATTTGTCAAGGTCAATAAGCACCTTTGAAAGTAACTTATCCATTTGTGACACACTGCCACCCCTCGTGTTATTGCATGTCCTGCATATGCTAGAGTGAGTATCCCCTTTCCATATCCAAAGTGTCATAGTGTTGAGTGGGTAGTCACCCTTTTTCCTAGCCTTTTAAATTTTATCCTTCACCCTTCACTAACAAATTGATTAGAACTATGAAGTGAGTATGGTCTTGAAAGTCTAGTCTGAGTTATAATTAATAAATGAAACTATATATATTTGGTTGATAGATCGCTAGTTAAATGACTGCTAGATGTTATAATTATTACTTGAATGATTTGTAGAGCATGCCTTAACCTCTGAACTCTTGCAATGGTTGGATGTCAGCCCAGGTTATATTATATGGTCATTTATAGACTATTATTTTGTCTATCTGGGTATATTTGATATTGTAGATGATCATGCAGAGACATATAGTGTGTGTGAGTATGCACCTTAGATGGATTTGGACTCTTTGAGTCCAATGAGTAAACTTACTTTCAGTTCCGGGTAGTGGCAGAGATGATTTGGCTCAGTGTACCTTTTTGGTGCAGTTCTGCCGTAGTGGATGGCCTGTTTGAGCAGGGAGATGATTTTTTTGGATCTCCTAGGGCGCTGTATGAGGAAGGGGGTGTCCAGCCACTCGTTTGTACAATATTACCCCCCTCCTAGAGAGATTAGTGGGCTTAGTTGGATAATGCAGGCACCCTAGGGGGCAGTTTTTGGCATATCACGTTTCTTGAGGCAGATAAAAAATAATTAAAATGGCTACTGAAGAATTTGATTTAGGTTACTGAGGCAAGGAAATGGCATGGGATGAGTTCTGATGATGAGTGCGATGCCTTCCACTCCTCCAGCAGTTGCAGCACTTGGATTGGCCCACATCCATTTTTGGGCATATTTTATCAGTTTCTGGAGCGTTTGGAGGCTCACGATTTCGTCAGAGAGGCATTATTTTGCAGTTTAAAAATTATATTAATTTTAATGTGCCATGGGGAAACCCTAGGGGAGTTAGTTAACACTCCCTGGACCCACCATGAGCTTCACCATTTATGGGTTTTGTAGATCAGGTCAAAACCTAAGTGGGTCTTCAAAAATGTTTTTCTTAAGTGACCCCGTTTGGCCCAAATCCCAAGGCACTGTCCTCTAACCCTAGCGCTACCCTTCATGTTGCTTTCTTCTCTTGCGATCTGATCTTTTCGAAAAAACCTTTTTTGGGTTTTGTAGATCGGGTCAAACCGCAAGTGGGTCTTCTTCAACATTGGGCTAGAAGTGACTCCATTATCCCAGATCCCGAGGCATTGATCTTCAAATCCTAGTGCTACCCCTCCTTTTGCCTCTTTCTCTTGCGTTTTGACCTTTTCCTTCTGGCTCGGGTGCTTAGACATTTTGATACCTTTTGTCGAGTCTATCCCTCGGTACTAGATATCCCCAATCCTGATTTTACCCTTCCTGCATTGGTCACGTTTCCCAAGGTAGTGGACATCTTCATCTTTGCTAGTACCTTAATCCTGGATCTAGTATTGGGCTTATATGTCACTTGTTTCTTGACTTGGATCAAATTTCACATCTCCTAACCCTGATCCAAGCCCTAGTTCACCTTGTGACATCATCCATAGATCTAGGGTTTCTTCTACCTTACACCTTATGTACCTCAAGTCCATTTGATCTTATATGGTGTTTAGGTCTGATCTCTCCTGTCAGGAGTAGATTTGGATCTCCCCAATTTTTGTCTTGGGATAAGACAACATCAAGTGAATACTGCCTTGATTGGTGTGACAACCATCCATTTGGGAGTCGAGGAAATCTTGGTTCCACCTCCTTAGTTGCTTGTCCCTCTACTGTCCATCCTGGATCCACCTCACATAGGCAACTACAATATTGGTGATAACAGTTCCTCTGATTGGGAGAGTCATTAATATAATAAATTCATGTAAATTCATTGAGGTTAACCCTTCATTGCAAGTCGGGGCAATAGTCCCCACAATTGAGATGAGGTTTCCCCTCCATTGTAAGCCGGGGCAATAGTCCCCACAGTTAAGTGGTATTATGGTTATTAGACTCTCCTAGAGAAGTCGTCCCTATAGAGTAAATTTCAAGTGGAAAACAAGTATAAATAGGGAGTGAGACTCTCTAATTGATACACACACACACTCACTCAACTGTAGCACATGAGTGAGAGAGGAGGAGCTGGCACAAGTGAGAGAGACAACAACTGTCGGAGATTATATTTGTGTTTTTGGGTTTTACTTTTGCTACTGGTGCTCATTCTATCTCTGAGGAAGTTGTGGGGTTGTCTCCTTTATGGTTTCCTCGAGGAAAAATTCTTTGTGTCTCTTGTCTCTTGTGATTATTGCTGTGCATGTTATTCTCTCAGATAAGATCCTAGATCATATTGATTAAATGATAAAAATCTAACATGGTATTAGAGCTAACCTGAGAAGAAGACACTATGCAGTTGCAGAATCTAGGGATTCTTACTTTTTGGGTCTCTCTCCACAGATCACCAGCAAAAGGAGGCTAGGATAACTCTCCATTGAAGGGCGCATCCTTCTATCAAAGTAGAATCTCATTCCAAGCGTTTTTAGTTTTTGACCTGTTACCACTACGAGTAATTAGGGATTTTCATTGAAGAGGAATTTTTGAGTGAGCATAGCATAGCATTTCTCTCCTCCAAAAAATCAAAATTTAGAGACCAAGATTGAATGTTTTGGTTGGGTAAAACTCTGGGAAATCCAAACCCTAATTTGACCTCGGACCAGAAAAGCAACACTACAGAAGATCAACTCCAGATCCAGTTCAGGAATCTCAAATTGGTAAGATCTAAATATTTTGTATTTACATTTGAGGTTCTCATTAAAAAGATGAATCAGAGAAGTTTCACTATACGACTGAAGTATAGCTGCAATGGCATCTAATGGAAATTAGGGTTTTATGTCTGAAAAACCTAAAATACTAAAACTTTTAGTTTTGGTACATTCTCTATAGATATAGAGTGGACAAGGATTAGAATTCAAAATTTTTACAAGACGAAGAAAAATTCGTGCTGAACACTGTGTAAAAATTTCAGCCTCAGATTCGCTATATTTTGGGAGATATGATTCCTCCAAATCAGGGTTCCAGCCTCTCCCAAGAATCATTCCTAAACATGACACCTTGGGAGAATTGCTATAGCTCAGGCTACGAAGGTCCAAATGAAATTTCGCAAGATGTTCCAGATGGGGAACGGACTGTACTTTATGTGGTAAAAGGTTTAGACCCCGAAGGTGAAATAGTGACACATGGAAGTCTATACAAGTTCTCTATGCTGAACAGTCCTGAAATAAGTCACTTTGGCAAAACTTTCATAAGTCCCAATTGGTGAAACCAATTCTATGCAAACATATAATGCTGAAAAGAGGAAAGATGAGGCTACCTCAGTGTGAATTTTTAGACACAGAGGAGCATCACTTTTGGATATACCGCAGAAACAATATCAGGAAATTCTGGAGAAGAAATTGAAGAAAATTAGGGCATCGGATATTTTGCAGTTTTGATCATAGTTTTGGAAAAATGAGTATGTTGCTCAACTCACCTTGTGGAGGTGCATATTTCTATCCAATCAGATCTGAAATATTCCAATATTTGAAAATTAAGGTTTCTTTGAAAAACCCTAGATTATCCAGATTAAGAACCAGGACAAACACCTCAAATCGGTAAATTCTAATCTTTTGCTATTTACCTTTGAGGTTCTCATTTCAAAATGACCTATCACACCAGCTTGATGACAAGCTTAGTGAAGCTAAAAAATTCCAAGTATGGAATTATAGGAACTCCGTGATCCTTGAAGAAATTGAAGTAGATCAGTATTTCAGTAAGAAAGTTCTAAGAGCCATAGGAAGATGAGGCTAAGGCCAGAGTCAAGAGAATCATTGTAGATTCTATTAAAGATCATCTCATCCCTCATGTGTCATCCTTGAAGACAGCAAAAGGAATTGTTTGATGCTATGATGAAGCAATCAAAGAAGAATAAGATATTTTTATAACCACCTTGAATGGCCTCCTAGGATCATGGGATTCATTCATTCGAGGAATGTGTGCCATAAGGAAGTGATTACCTTCAGCAGACTCTGGGAAGAGTGCACACAAGAAGAAGCTCGACTCATAATAAGAGAAGAGAAAATGGGAGCAACTGAAGATCAAGCTCTCATGATCCAAAGAAGATCCCTCAAGTGATGAGGAATATGAAGGACTCAACTCTTGAAGAACCTTTTATCCATCTTAGCATTTTGATAAGAAATGATGTTGTTATGAATGAATAAGATGATGAAGCTGAAGGCTCAAGAAGGATTCTACCCATGAAACAAATAAAGATAAGTATTCAATTGTCATTTCATGATATTATTTGGTTATGCATTTGTTTATATTCAGTTGATGTGCATGATAGAATGTTTGCATTAATGATAGTATACTACTAATATGCATGTGATGGGTAAGTAGCCCATGGTCCTATACAACTCTCCATTGCTACTTATCTAGAATGAAACCTCTTTGCTGACATATTGGATTAGTGCACAATCTCAATGATGTCATGGTAGAGATAGAAGGCATCTAGAAAGTTTCTGTGAGATATGGATGAATGTTGTATTGACTAAAATAGTTGCATAATTATATCTTTATGCATAAGAATTTGTCATTATGAATATGCATTATGAAATGTTTCTAACCATACAACTAATGCATTTGATTTGTATGAAAGATCACGTACAATCACCTACAAGAAAAGAAGGATGAGACTTGTTTCGAAGAACAAGTGACGACAGTTCAAGAAATAATCCAAAATGAAGAATAGTATGATGAGACTTTAAGAGGCCTCAGACACACTCTAGTTATGTGAAACTATTGAGCGACATCATTGACGTAGATCCTTCCAGCTATGAAGAAGTATCCAAGAATAAAGGGAAGGAGAGTACCTGTTCAAGAAGAATGATGTCTAGGATGCGGTATCTACAAGTTCTAGCATGAAGTAGATGGAAACATCATGGGACACAAGGCAAGATTTGCAGCATGAGGCTTCTCACAGAAAGAAGGCATAGACTACGAAGAGACATTTGCAGCCACTAGAAGTTAAGATAGATGATAGGAAGAATCATGTGTGAAAATTAAAGAAGTCCTTGTACGAGCTCAAAAGACACCCATGGGATAACACATACATGAGGAGCTTGAAGATCACATAGAGTGGTGAATATCTTAACCTTTTCTATAAGGTTGAAGATGAAATCCTATAGAGGATGACAAGCTCACAGATGGGTGTGAGAAGAAATTTTGAAAAGGTTCAAGATAGAGGATCTTGGTATCCAGTGACCCTAGATGGATACATAGAATATTAGTAGTAGTGGAAGCTACTTGTCACTCCAATACAGAATGTTTCAATACATAGAGTATGAAAGGCAGAGGGAGAATGATGCTCCACTTCTGAGGGAGTGACTGTAGAATATCCCGAGGTTCGACATGGTACGATGGGATGGATAACTTACTGATGGCTCTAGGATTTACTGAGAGTAAAGCAGACTCCAACCTTTGCTCCAAGGTTGAAGGCGGAATACCAGTGATGCTCCTAGTATATGTCAATGACCTGTTACTGACAGGAAAAGAGGAACTCATTAAAGTTGCAAGAAGGAGACTTGCTTCTGAGTTTAAGAGCAAAGACTTGGGTATGGTGCATTACTTTCTGGACATGGAGGTGTGGCAGAGTGTGAATGGAATATCCCTTGGACAAGGGAAGTATGCAATGGATATCCTGAAGAGGTTCAGGATGATAGACTACAAGTACATGGCCACACCTATGGAATTGAGCTTGAAGCTATTGAGTGATGTTTCATGCCACGCTGTATTGTCATATGATTTGTTCCTTGATGTACCTGACGAATAGGAGACCATATATTTGCTTTGCTGTGAACACATTGAGTAAGTTCCTGACTGATCACTGCAAAGCATATTCTGAGGTACCTGAAGGGTACAGTTGATTATGGGCTCAAGTATGAAGAAAATTAGAAGATTAACCTGGAGGGTTATGTGGATTCGGATTGGACGGGAAGTGCCATTGATAGGAAGAGCACTTCGGGGTACTGATTTGGTATGGGATCAGGTGTGATCTCTTGGTTTAGAAGGAAACAGTCCTGTGTGGCATTGAGTACAGCCGAGGAAAAATATGTTGCCACTTTCTTGGCTACTTGGGAGAGAGGATAAGTGAAGCTCCAGTTTGTGATTCATATCAAGATCTCTCAAAAGAGGGAGTTCTAGAATAGCCAGTGAGACAGGTTTTCTGAGCATAAAATCCAGGCGAAGCTCGTAGATTTCTCATATGTAAACAGTCCTGTAGGTTGTCCTCGGATGTAATAAGTCTTGGTGAAGATTGCAGGTTATCCTTGGATGTAATCAACCCTAATGTGATTCTACGCTAGAAATGACCAGTGAAGTTTGAGTACTTTAGGGAGAATCTTGGTGTTCTCTAGATCGAGGTTCCTTCCAAGGAGAAGTGATGAGTCTGAGAGCCTTTTTGACATGGTGGTAGGATTGGTTCCTCCCATGGTCAGATGTAAGTGCTGTGCCTTTTTGACATGGTGACATGATTGGTTCTTCCAATGGTCAGATGTAAGTGTTGTGCCTTTCTGACATGGCAAGAGGATTGGTTCCTCCCATGTTCAGATGTATGTGTTGGGCTTTTCTGACATGGTGATAGGATTGGTTCCTCCCATGGTCAGATGTAAGTGCTGGGCCTTTCTGCCATGTCGAGAGGATTGGTTCCTCCCATGGTCAGATGTAAGTGATGTTCCTTTCTGAAATGGCGAGAGGATTGGTTCCTCCCATGGTCAGATGTGAGTGTTGTGCCTTTTTGAAATGGCAAGAGGATTGGTTCCTCCCATGGTTAGATGTGAGTGCTGTGCCTTTTTGACATGGCGAGAGGATTGGTTCCTCCCATGGTCAGATGTGAGTGCTATGCATTTCTGACATGGCGAGAGGATTGGTTCCTCCCATTGTCAGATGTGAGTGCTGTGCCTTTCTAACATGGCGATAGGATTGGTTCCTCCCATGGTCAAATATAAGTGCATAAGAAGATGAAGAACTACATGGAGACTAGGCCTACAACTAACATGAAAAAGGTCCGGCTCTATAGAACTTCCTATGATGAGTAGAATTGAAGAGATAACACCATTTGCTTGAGATAGTGGAAGCAGTGATGATGATCCAGCTTTGATGATGATATAGTAATGAAGACTTGTGCCGATGAATTGTGTCAAGAGAATACCTTCCTAGTTAAGAGGGAGTCTTGATGTATTTGTAACTTAGAAATGTATTCACTTGTATATTTCTTATTGTATTTCATTGTACCCTGATGGAGATGTTTGTTCCTCTGATTGGGAGAGTCATTAATATAATAAATTCATGTAAATTCATTGAGTTTAACCCTCCATTGTAAGTCAGGGAAATAGTCCCCACAATTGAGTTGAGGTTTACCCTCTGTTGTAAGTCGGGGCAATAGTCCCCCAAGTTAAGGGGTATTAGGGTTATTAGACTCTCCTATAGAAGTCGGACCTGTCAAGTAAATGTCAAGTGGAAAAGAAGTATAAATTGAGAGTGAGACTCTCTATTTGACACAGATGCACTCACTCAACTATAGCGCATGCGTGAGAGAGGAAGAGCTGGTGGAAGTAAAAGAACTTTCTCCTATAGTAGACATTATTCTGCCCACAGGGACACCAATCATGGGTGGATTGAAAGGATGAACATGAACGATCACCGGATCATTTAAGTCAGTTAGAGGTGAATTAAAATTCCTTGCAAACTCATCAGCCTGCAAGTCTTCTATCTCAACTGTGTTTAAATTAAAATGGTTTTCCCTAAGTTTTGGTTCACCTAGAACTTCACTAACTCCTATCGGTTCGAAAGAACTGTCTGTGTCCAATCTCCGCCTTTGAGGGGGAGGTGGAGGTTCCAATGTGATAAGCGGAGGAAGGTTTTGCAACCTTCGTGACCTTCTGATAGATTGGTCCTCCACGATTGTAAATTTTACTTTTCACACCCTAAGGTTGGCTAAAACACAGACAAACCATAGAGCAATCACTACAAAAATTTCCTAAAGTCTCAACAATCACAAGGGTGTAAGATATGCTTTCCCAAAGAAAGATGAGAAATAGTTTCTTGGCATCCTTGAAGAGGTTCTTAGGCACAAGCGGAGGAATCACCCACTGCCCTCCTACACTTTCAGCAAGGGTTACCTTCCAAGGGTTACCGTCCTTTCTATCTCAACTGTGTTTAAATTAAAATGGTTTGCCCTAAGTTTTGGTTCACCTGGAACTTCACTAACTCCTATCGGTTCGAAAGAACTATCTGTGTCCAATCTCCGCCTTTGAGGGGGAGGTGGAGGTTCCAATGTGATAAGCGGAGGAAGGTTTTGCAACCTTCGTGACCTTCTGATAGATTGGTCCTCCACGATTGTAAATTTGACTTTTCACACCCTAAGGTCGGCTAAAACACAGACAAACCATAGAGCAATCACTACAAAAATTTCCTAAAGTCTCAACAATCACAAGGGTGTAAGATATGCTTTCCCGAAGAAAGATGAGAGATAGTTTCTTGGCGTCCTTGAAGAGGTTCTTAGGCATAAGCGGAGGAATCAAGCAAATATTCTTCACCAGGTCAATCTCAATAGAAAGAAAAATATCCTAGTAAGTGCTGCAAATCCACTGCTTCACCCATTCAATGTGCAATCATGAATGACCAAAACAATTTACCAAGGACTGGTTGGCAGGTGTGGTTGATCTATTGTTAAAAGAGAAATATTAATGTAGCAGAAATATGTCTTAAAAAGGTTTAAATTTAGGATCAATAAGGCTCAATTTGGTCGAAATTTCTGAGAAATAAGGCCCAGTTGGTTTGAAATTTCAGATCTAATTTATGTCCAAATGTGTCAAATTTTATAGCTTAAGTATGAAATTGGATTAAATATTGAATTTTAAGGCTAATTAGGCCTAAATGTCTAAGCTTAAGGTTTGAAGGGACAACATTTTAGAGCTTAAGGCCTCTAAGGGCCTCTACGGGAAAAGTTATTTCATTGTTTGTATTCCCCTGAAATCCTTCCCAAATATGTTGCAGCTGAAAATGTTTGTCATGAGTGCATGTGCTTTAATGTCCCATTCTTCGTTAAGAGGCAATGCATATGGAGCCTTCCCCTAGCCACCTATCCTACTTACGATTGTCATGGGCAACGGGGTAAGTGTGATCTAAAAGGTCAAAGTCACTTGCATCTTGGGATTCATTTGAAAATCCTTATTAGACCACTCATGTTAATTGAAACATGTCATGAATGTATCCTTTATGATTTGCATAGACTACTTGATTCTTTCGACTTTGATCGCAAAAAAAACCTTTTGTTATTTTCTTTCCAGATTTCCCAAGCCAATACATGTAAGTGGAGTTTCCACAATATGTTGAGAATAGAATTGTCAAATGGATTAAGGACCCAATTAATTATGGCTAGGGCATGGTTCCCTTTAACATGATAAGTTCTTTCAATGGAACACCACTTTTTTCCTATAATTTTGAAGAATAGGGGCATGCATCTAACAAAATGTCCAATGATTTCACAGTCTCGTTTTGTGCTCATTTTTGCAAAGAAAGAAAAGAGATGTCCAAGAAAGCCTCTATTATCCCAAGTAAGATGTGTTTCTTAATCAAAAACATGATTTTATAGGGCTTCCAAATGAATACCACGTGATGTGTTTCACTCTAGTTTGGGATGCTTAACCATCCTTGGGGACTGAATTTTGTGTCATGATGTTCATTTGGCAAGTTCTACCATTAGATGTTTATCTTGCAGCCCCATTAAATATGTCACTTGAGGAATCATTGTATTCAAAAATTCCTATTCAATCAATTATTTGTTCTTGTGATAGTGGTGCTTCTTCCTCCTCATGAACCATGTACACCAAAATATCTTCTAGAATTCCTATATTTGTTATCCAGTTGTTTACTTTTCCCTGTACTGGGTGTAGGAACTAAGGTCCCATATTCTAAACCAAGGGGAAAATTGTCTTGTACTTATTAGTTGCTAGATGAGGCTTGAGATGGAGGAGGCGTGCCTTGAATTATTGGACCAAATAGATGAGAGATAAGGGATAAGGGGGTGAAGGTTGAGAGAATGTCGTTCTTTCTAGCTAGGGTTGTTTTGTATTTGGGAATACTTGAGCCACAACCTTTAAGGGATCATATTTGACCTTTTGGATTGTTAATCTGAAATATATTTATCTTCTTTGACATGTATTAACATGATTTTAATGTGAGAATTTCTCATCATGCACAGGTGCACAATGTTAAATTTAGTAAATTTAAATTTGACATGTTTTTTAATCTATGGAAAATTCTTATCATGCACAGCTTCACAACTTTAGGGTGAAGCAAACTTGGCTACTATGCAGCAACAGACCCAGAGGTCATCGTCAGGTAAATTTCATTGTTATTCAATTCATAGTCAAGTATATATAAAAATAAATATTCTTTTACACATCTAAATCTAAGATCTTATTGTGCCCAAGTGGTGGCTCTCAGCATGACAGACGTCTATCTGAGGGGTATACAGGGGCCGGTGGACAAACACAGAGGACATGTGTAGCGTCTTATTCTCCAGATATGCCATTTCCAGGTAGAGAAATTTTTTACATGTACATTTTCACTAGAATTCTTGTTTGACATGTTTTTTAATTTGTGGAAAATTCTTATCATGCACAAATTCACAGCTTCAAGGTGAAGCAAACTTGGCTACTATGCAGCGACAGAACCAGAGGTCATCATCAGGTAAATTTCATTGTTATTCAATTCATACTCAAGTATATATAAAAATAAATATTCTTTTACACATCTAAATCTAAGATTTTGTTGTGCCCAGGTGGTGGCTCTAAGCATGATAGACGTCTGCCTAAGGGGTTTACAGGTGCTGGTGGACAAACACACAGGATGCCATTGCAGGTAGATATTGTTTTCATACATTCTGAATATGTAATTCTTGTTTGGCATTTTGTTTTCTAATATGTGGAAAATTCTTATCATGCACAACTTTACAGCTTCATCCTGAAGCAATTTTGGCTACTATGCAACCACACTACCTGAGGTCATCATCAGGTAAATTCAATTGTTATTTAATTCATACTCAAGCCTATATAAACATAAATATTATTTTACACATCTTTCTAACATCTTGTTACATGCACAGGTGGTGGCTCTGAGCATGACAAACGTATGTCTGAGGGGTCTATAGGGGCCAATGGACAAACACATAGGACACACTTAGTGTCTTATTCCTTGGATACACCATCGCTAGGGGCTTTTGTACATTCTAACAATAATGATGGGGCACAAGAGGATGCATCAGGTATCTCTAATGAACACATTTTATTAAAAAGTGTATAATTTGATTGAAAAATTATATATATATAGATTTTTAATACTTGCATGCGCATTTTACTTCTTACAGGTTTTGCTGCTCCTCATCTTAATCCACCTCTCAAAACAAGGAGACGTCGTCGAATGCATCAATATTCTCAAAATGAAAGATATGATCTTCTTTACAATCATCCTAGAGATGTTCCCGAGGAGACTCCTTGGGAAGACAACATCGCTATGCTGACTGTGGAAGAGATGAAGGAGCATTCCTCGATATTGCAGCCAGAACTTGATTCTTCAAGTCTCTCTTTTGGTACTCAATAATGTCTCTAGATTGTTTTTCACAATCTGAAAATTTTGATTGAGACATATATTGGGGTTGGACCATGAACCCATATTTTTCATGATATGATGCGTAGGAGGCGATTTTCATCGGATGGGTCGCCACAAGTTTGAAGAAGTAAAGAAAGTTATCACAAAGAAATGGTTTTTTCATGTTTTGACTTGTGGCCTAAAGACAAAAAATGTTTAAAGATCGCAAGATTCAATGATCCACTGATTGCACCACATATTTATTCGAGGTTCCTGTGTCCATATGGGAATTTCCCAAATAATGACAAGGTTCCTCGGTATTTTGTTAAGATGTTGATTGTAGAGTTCTAGCTTAACATGGACCCCGACTATACAGATACAGGATCCGGTTTCTATGGTGCTGGCAAAGGTCGTACATATGAACGACCTGATGCAGGATGAGATGTTCATTATAGGCATCCAATGCCTCAATTAGTACAACCACATCATAGAGTCATAGCTTTACTAGAGGAGTTGACAACAACATCCCAAATAGCCAAAGGGGTGAGGGAAGAGATACGAGACCGTGTTGGGGTTGCATTGGCAGGGGTGGAAATCGGCCTACATAGTATTTCATCTGCATCTAGTATGGATGCAGGCCCATTTGATGATTATTCTGATGATCGCTTGAAAAGTATGAGTCAATTAGAGCTTGAGAAGTATGCAACATACTGTAGAGACAATTATAAATGAGTTGTTGCACGATAAAATGAAAACAGGGGCATGGTACGTAAGTATGCTATAATATATGAAATTTATTATATGAAATATAATGTTTTTAATATATGAAATTTATGTAGTATACCAAATTCATGAATGATGACAACGTTGATGACACGAATTTGTTTGACCTGGAAGAAACAGAGGCTAGTGGCACAAATATAGATGTTGAGGGAATTCTAGTTTCACAATTTCCACCGGTGACACAGGTATGGATATTTAATTTTGTTATTATTTAATTAATTTTGGTATATTTTTCCCAAACTTGTATATATATATTGACTTTTATTTTTAATTTTCATCCCACAGAAAACCAGGAGCCATTGGTGTTCTGTTTCGAAGATTTAGATTGATCTTCTTTAGTTGCAAATCGATAGTGCTCCACATTCATTGTATGTAATTTTCATTGTATTGAGCAGTTAGTAGTTCATTGTTTTCTTGTCCTTCACACTTGGTATCTTGGGAACACATATTCATTTAGTTAGTTGGTGATTTGACTTGTCAAATCACCAACTAACTAAATGAATATGTGTTCCCAGTGGAATTTGTCAACATTATTGACACAACATTATAATAAAACACACGCTACAAGAAACAACCATTCAAGGAAAAAATCAAGGATTGATGAATGTTGAATGCATGAGACTTCGAAGTCCAGTATTGACACACAAATGTTGTGTCAAGTTCTTTGAAGTCTAGTAACAACCATTCAAGGAAAACAATCAAGGATTGATGAATGTTGAATGCATGAGACTTCGAAGGAAGAGAATCAGTTCTAATTATGAGATGCAGAAGAATTTGTCAATGAGCTCCAGTGGAATTATGGTTTGAAAATCAGCATCAGTGACAAAGATGAAGAGATCACCAATGGAAGATTATGATGCCCAACACTTAAGCAAGAACACTCAATCATATCTAGCTTGTGGTCTATTTTCTTTCACTGACTTAAACATGTGAACCTTGAAAGTCTCATTATTATTATGTGATAAACTTTATGAAGTGGGTGGCGAGTTTATGAAGGTCATAGATTAAAAGTGAGCAGTTGCGCACCTAGTTTGCTTTCAATTTCCTTTCCAATCTTTTCAGCTTACTATTCATTCTTATGTTAACAAGTAGATAGAGTAGATTGCTTTGATATCTTAGGATCAAGTTATAGTAGGTTCAGTTTTGTTCATTTTCGTCTTGTCATAAATTCATTTGGTTATATTTCAGTCTGTCTAATGATGCAATAAATAATAATTTTCTAATTATGAATTAGCTTAATTTATTTTGCTGTTGAATTCGATCACTAAGTAGGTTTACTTACTGTCTTTATGCATTTTGTTTTCATGTGCACAAGATCAGCTAATAATTAGATCATTTAGCCTATTTTATACTGTTTTCTCTATACATAGTGTCATTCAGACAGCCTGTTCAGCCTGTCATTCAGACCTATATTCCAGTCTGTTATCCATCCCATCGTTCAACCTTTAGTGTTCTTAATTCATTTTAAGCCTATTTAAAGATTTGTTTCTTTATCTTTTGGAATATGTTTTGACTGTGGTAGTTAGATAATGGTTATGTTTATCATTATGACTATAGGTTAGATTGTTTAAGTTTTATTCATGTCCTTCACCTCCTTTCACCTTGAATATGTTTTGAGTTATGCTTTGTGATTCTGTTTCTTTTGGTTTCTGATTTCCTTCTTCAATATTGTTGTAATATTTTGTAATTATATTGCTGGTTTGGTTTGATTTATCTCTTTGTACATGGAATTTAGGGTTATATGTGTTAATTTCCAGGGAGGTACACTAGCACCTTGTAAATTGGTCATAGTAGTAGGACCTGTTTCTTTCACTGTGTGGTTACTGAAGAGATTTGTAGAGTAGGAATTAAAGGAGTTATCTTTATTAAGTTTTCTACTTGCTTCTTATTAAAGTTATCTTTATTAAGTTTTCTACTTGCTTCTTTAATTAAGGTCTTTTACTTGTTTATAAGCTAGATTTCCCTTACATTTGTTTCATATAAGAATTGGTTATTTATGAAAGTAATCTTTAAAAAGAATGTTGTCTCTTAATAGATTAGTTGTTCATAATATCATTTTAGTTAAGAGTCATTTTCTTATGGATGTTGTCAAGAATATTGCACCTTTTGCAAACAGAAGTTGTTCCTCTGGTCTGAATGGTTCAGATCCAGAACAAATGAGTGAATGACAAAGGTTGAAGACCTTCCCTGAATGTTATAGACACCTGGAATGATGCTTTGATAAAGTGTCTATGTACCTATAGAACATATCAAACATGCAAAGACATCAAAGCTACCAGAAAATTACCTACACATTCATACTAGTGACTAAGGAATCCAATAACATATATGAGAGATCAATGCAACAGATATGTGGGAAGGAAATCAAATTTGTATTAGAAAATAAATGAAAGAGCTTACAACCATGTGCCTTAGTGTCAACAAACTCCTTCACAGGACAAAAATCTCATCCCCGATAGCACCAAATCCCTCTCTTGTGCTCTCTGATGGATTAGGCCAGATAGTCAATTCAACAGCATAACTTTACCATTCAGTTCCCCTCCTTCAACCATGGGGTATGAGCTTGTATTTATAGGGCTCAAATGGATAGGATGGTTGAGAGATTGGTGGGTGAGGTGGCCACAAGATCCTACAAAGAGGGATCTCGACCTTAACCAACCCAGGTGAGTAGGAATAAGATTATACACGAGGATCTTGTTCTAGGAGCCTCTAGAAATCTCCTTTTTTTAACTTTTTACCAAGGGTACTGCTTATACCCCTTTATGACATAGCGGTGTAGGTAAGAACCGCTTCAAGAACAAAGCACATATGCGGTGGCACCGCTTATATGTAACAAGACTCAGGCTGTGCTGCATAAGGTACCACTCATAAGCTAAAGGGAAAAAGTGGTGCTAGGGTTTTTTATGTAAAATTGACATCTAGGGCACTGTTTCCACTCCAAGTTTTGGACTGAGGGAAAATAGAAATGTTAAGGATCTTATCACATGCAGGTGATAGGATTTTGGTGTAACAATGGAATAGATCATCATGTTTACTATCACCTGTAATTGTACATTCCTTAGTTTGCACATATTTGTATAATTTAAGTTAGATTTGATTCCATTCAGTTTCTTTACTTCTTTTGGAAGTCATTTTGACACTACTCCTCCTCAAGTTCCAATCACAGTGAATGCATATCCACAGTACAATCAAGGAGAGTGGAATTAGATAGTTTAGTTTGGACCATTATGTACATTTGTTAATTGCATGTATAGTTGGTTTCTAATATAATCCTTCCTTGTATAGTTAGTTTCTGAAATTGTTAAGTAGAATAGTTAATTATTAGGTTTTACTATAAAGAGTAGAACAGTATTGTTTATATCATTATCTTCAGTAATTTTCCATAGAGTAGAGTAGTATAGCTTGATATTGCTCTAATCTAATACGTTGTTTTGGTTTAATGAATTTCATAGTTGAATTTATAGGAGTTTGACTCGGTTTTTCATTTTGAAAGATATTTTGATCTTTTATTTGTTAAAATATTTCCATGACACCCTAGGAACCCCTCCTCCTTCGCATATACTTTGTTTCAACTCTAAGTTTACCAACCTCGATCGATAATTAAATTTTAGGTGAATTAATTAAGACATTATAACACCCAATAGTGTTTGGAGAGGCCATTCATATATTTCATGGAGATTTAATGGAGTTTTTATTTTTCAAGTGTAAGCTACAAGGAAGCTCTTGGTTTCTTCTAGTTTAGCACATTCTCTCAACCATTTCCAGTCTTTATTGCATATTCTTGCTCATGGAGGGATTGCACTTTAGGTGAGCTATTGTACTCTTTGGGAGAGATTATCATGGTCCATTTCTGATTGTAATAAGCTTAATATACTCTGTTCTTCATCTTCATAAATTCTCAGGTAAAAATACCAAATAGTTGTATGTAAAAGTGATTATTAATGAGCAAACAATGACCATTTTCCCACTATATTGATGTATGAAATTGTAATGCTGATGATTTTGAATGAAATAATGTTTCTCTGATATATTTATGATGAATTGACTTCCATTTATGATTATTACAAGTGTCACATCCATCACTTAATCATTTGAATTCATCTTACTCAGTTTATTAGAATTTGGAGAAGATTCGGTGTCATTTCCCCAAGGGTCAAACTAGTGATTTTGTAGCTGTTTGGGAGAGGGTTATAACAGCCTTTATAAACTGAATAATGATGTACATGAGACCTTAATAATGTTCCTTAAACATACTCTTCATATTTTCATAAATTATAGTGGTTTTGGGAGCATTTGGAAATCCATTTTCAGCATTTACCCTGGGGGAATTGGAACCCCAATTTGCTAGTGAAAACTCCTACCTTGGCCAGAATATTAAACAAGTTTTCAGAAGTTTTTGGAGGGTAATAAATCATCCTTGAACATAATATTGAATTATTAATATCATTCATATACCTTCTCAGAATATTTGGGATCATTTGGGTCAGTTTGGAGACCTAGACATCAAAACTAGTCAAAGGTCGAAATAGGGAAAAAAGTGAAAAATTGGTCATTTTAATAAAATTTCTTAAAAAGGGACATTAAAAGTGGTATCAAAGAATATTCCTTGAACATTTGAATTAATACCATCCCTTGAATAAAAGTTTGCAGACATGTCTTGGATTCATAATCGACCCACCAAGCCCACTTTCCTTCCTCCTCGGCCAACGAAAGAAGAAATTACAACCATAGATATTGAAGCATGTTTCCAGGAGTATTGAAATTTGAGAGGGGATATTCATGAGAGGTATTCATTCCAATAATATCTTCTCAAGTATGGATTTAGGTACAAGAACAAAAAATGTGAACTCATTAAGGTACAATCAGCAATCCACAAGTTTGGATGACGATGAAATGAGAAAAAATCATCCTATTTGTGAAAAGACCCTAGATACACCATTAAAGGAAGAAACAAAGAATCATGAATTTGAGCACAAATTACCTCAAGGTTATTGCAGAGAAGAACATAAAGAGGAAGGTGAAGACAATAACACAATCCTTACTTATGGGGGTTGTTCCAATCAAAGAGGGTCTATTGATGGATCCTTGAACTATGAAGGAGTACCTACTGATGGGTGCTCACAACTATATGTTGGTGACATAGAGATTAGATTTTAAAATTTTGCTACAATACAAATTTCTCATACGTATGAAGATGAATACCTTATGACAGATAAAGAAGAACCAAGATCAACATCCCCATCACCACTTGAACTTCAAGAAGTTGATCAAATCAAGAAGAAAGAAGAAGAGAAGGTTCACTGCCATGAACCATCCTTCATCGAAGGGTCTTTTAATATGAGTGAAATGGATATCCATGAGGCCCTTAGCATACTCCATGATACTAAATCATTGGTTTCAAATTCTTGTTGGAAAAATTCTTCATTGGAGGATCCATCCTTCCTTGAAGACATGGAGAAGATTCAAAGAGCAATGTGCAACATCGAAGGTAATTTCATTTATTTTATTTTTTATAGAAATAATTTGGTTGAGATTAATGAATGTTTACATGAATAATAATTGAATAATAATGAGGATATTCATAATCTCAAAACTCAAAATGAGCAACTTCCAAAAAAGGTTGCAAGATACTTGTTCTTCCTCATATGTTTCGGATTGTCATATGGTAGATTGCTCTGAGGATTCTCATGACATGAGGAATAATGAGAAACATGGAAAAATGTAGGTTCTTGATTTTTTTGAATATGAACTTGATGAGAGCCAATCACTAGGTTTGGTGGAAGAGGAACTTGAGTTTCCTCTTGAAGATGGGTGCACACTTTTTGAAGAAGTGCATGATTCCACTACCTTGGAACCAACCCATGAGAAAAAAATTTCATTTTTAAGGGAGGTGCATCCTCCTACCCCTATGGATCATTCACATGATGAAAATCTTGCACTTTCTTGTCATTTGGGTGAGTTGGTCCTTTCTCCTACATCCTACACTTCCAAATTTTGCAGCATTCATCCTAATGAAGTATGGGTGAAAGGTTTATTTTTTATGGTGACACATGAAGAGTATGGACTTTCAATCTCTCCTTTTGATGATGACATGATTATAGAGCCATATTATTTACATTTTCAGCAGCATTCCTTTTTACATTATGATGATACACATCTACATGGATGCGCCTATGATATTCACTTGAGTCACTTGGAGACTCATGATTTTCCTTACTCCTTGCCTAGTCCATTTTATGTTGGAGGAACTTCATCCCACACTTGGGTGAAGATATATATGATTGAAGAACATTATTGTTGGCAGAAACATACTCATTTATTTCATGATGATATACATATTCATGAGTGTATTGATGAGACTTCTTTGCGCCACTTGAAGTCTTCATGTTTTCTTTGCTCCTTATTTGGTTCAGATTTTGGTGGAGGTTCTTAATTCACTTCTTGGATGAAAGAACACATGGCCGATTATATTGCACATTATATATTTTTGGAGCAGCAATATGGGACATGGGATCCTCACCTATGTAATTGGGGAAAATCTGATATAATACTTGATGCTTGTGTGTACGGGGCACATGGTGATCTACTTACTTGGATGTACAAGCACTTTCATCATTATTTGATGAGGTGCCTTATTGATGTACATTTGTATGATGTTGTTATGTACTTTCATGATCTATATTTTGTACTCATGATGTTTGGAAGGGTGAAATACCAGCAATGGGATCTTGGAATTGCTTGGTTTCATCTCACTTGGAGTAGTAGTTTGGTTGTTTATTTGAGAAAGCAAGCCAACATTCAGTTATTTGAGTTCATCTTTGCAGAGAAGTGTTCCAATTTCCTATGTGGGAGACCTTTTGAGAGATGGATTCAATTTTCAAATGCTTCTTTTTCATGGCATTCCATCATAGACATTTCACACCATGCATGTATCAGGATCATATGGGACCCTGGGATCATTTTTGGTCTCATTGGTTTCAATTTTGGGGGAAACAAGCAGCATTGTATATTTAGTCACCACTTGAGAAGATGATACTAATCAGAGGAAATTTCAACTCAAAATAGGCCTTTTAACTCTAATTCAAATTCCATGTCATCATCTGTTAGCCAATGAAATTGCTTTAAATTTGAAATATCGTATAGGTCTTAAACAATTTTTTAATATAAATTTGGGGATAGGTATCATAAAAAATTTGCTTTTGTGTTCGTATTTTTGACATATCTCCCTTTGTTTTTACTGAAATTTCATTCAGGAGAGCTCGTTGGATGTAGAATTTAATTCCGCATCCAACGAGCTCTCTTGATCAAAATTTGAGTATGAACACAGGGAGATATGTCAAAAATACAAACAAAAAAAGTTGTTTTTTCTTTTCTTCCTCCAAAATTAATAGATATTATTTTATTATTTTATTAATTTTCCTTAGGAGGGCCATTTTGAGTTGAAATTTCCTCTAATAGTGGTGGTTCCTCTCTAAAATTTTCTTGGAATCTTAAGAAACTCAAATTTTGGTAACTTGGTACCAACTTCAAAGAATTATACAGAAGCAAAAAAGGGTGAAAGTTTAGAAAAGGTTTCCAAAATATGGAGGTAAAGATTATTTGTGCAAATTTGGTTTTTATGGATTTGATTAATACTTTTTGTGTGAGTGGTGATCTTACAAGATATATCAATATGCACAATCCACATATCTTTACTTTTGGGAACAAAAAATTGCAGTACATGAGTACCACTACTAAAATTGCAGCTAAAGAAACTTAATGAGAAGAACCATAACAGAGAACTCGGTGCAAAGGATTGAGTACCAAATGAGGATGCCACTTGGGAATATGAAAAAAAATTACAGCATCCAAATCTTAAATTGTGAGGACAAGCAATCTTGGGTGGGGAGGGCTGTAATGTCCCCATTCAAATAATTGCATAGCAGGACAATTCCATCAATCCTACTAGTTCCCTAGGTTGGATGGATACATTGGGAATTTTAATAAGGGAGCTAATAAATTATGTTCAGACATTAGAATGGAATAAATATTTAATAATGTATCTAATTAAATAAATACAAGATCAAATTGAAGGGGCAATGGAGCATGGAGACACATGGAGATTATGGGGCCCACACAAGCTAGAATGTTTGTGCCACATGGCATCCTCCTCTTGAAATTTTGAATCCATGGGAAACCTAATATTATTGGATGAGTTAGAAGGATAATACACTTGGCCATATGCATCATAGGTCAAATTTTGAAGGAAATGTAACTTACATGGGAGAGGAAGAGTCAAATGGGAGCTTCTTGGAGACTTGGGCTAGATTCCCTAACATCTATGACATCTATGACACCAATGATGAAGATGCTATGAAATTTATGACATATTTCAAACTTAAAGGATGAAATATGACCATTATGACATGTCAGTATTAAATATATCATCTAAGAAGGTGCTCATGTGAGTTTGGGAAACTCAATGGGTCCCTACTCGAATTAGGGGAAGATGGAAGGCTAGGGAAGGGAGGACACATGGAAAATCTTGGGCACACACCCTAATTCTAATTGGCTTGAGATTGTGGATGGATTGGTAACCTTATAAGTCTAAGTATATTTATAAAATACAGGTATAAACCAAGAGAAGGGATTTTGATCATTTGAGAAATTTGCATTTGTGAAGAGAGAGAACTAGTGGATCACTAGTTTCTTGCCTTAGCCAATTTCAAGGGTGAAAGATTCCCATACAAGTTGGTGTTTGGAGAGGCCATTCAGATATTTCATGGATGTTTAATGGAGTTTTTATTTTCAGGTGTAAGCTACAAGTCATCTCTTTGTTTCTTCTAGTGCAACACATTCTCTCAACCATTTCCAATCTTTATTGCATATTCTTGCTCATGTAGAGATTGCGCTTTGGGTGAGCTATTGTACTCTTTGGGAGAGATTATCATGGTCAATTTATGATTTTAATAATATTAATATACTATTTTATTCATATTCATAAATTATCAGGTCTAAATACCAAATGGTTGTATGTAAAAGTGATTATTAATGAGCAAACAATGACCATTTCCCCACTATATTGATGCATGACATTGTAATGCTGATGATTTCGAATGAAAGAATGTTTCTCTGATATATTTATTATGAATGGACCTCCATTGATGATTATTCAAGTTTAATATCCAGAAATTAATCATTTTAAGTCATCTTACTCAGTTTATTTGCATTTGGAGAAGATTTGGTGTCATTTCCCCAAGGGTCGAACTAGTGATTTTTTAGCTGTTTGGGAGAGTTTTATAACAGCCTTTATAAATTGAATAATGGTGAACATGAGACCTTAATAATTTACCTTAATCATCCTCTACCTATTTTTAGAAATTCGAGTGGGTCTGGGAGTATTTGGAAAGCCATTTTTAGCATTTACCCTGGGGGAATTGGGACCCCAATTTGCTAGTGAAAACTCCTACCTTGGCCAGAATATTAAAAAAGTTTACAGAAGTCTTTGGAGGGTCATAAATCATCCCTGAACATCATATTCAAGTCCCAATATCAGTCATATACTAGTCAAAGGAGAACTTATTTGGGTCAATTTGGAGACCTATACATCAAAACTAGTCAAAGGTTGAAATAGGGGAAAAAGTGAAAAATTGGTCATTTTAATAAAATTTCTTAAAAAGGGATATTACAATAGTTTTTTTTTTTTTTAAATGATCGAATTGGTAATTGAAAAAAATATCCACCTACAATATGATGCTTTCATAGAAATCTTATCCCTCATATGTGAGAAATGGTGGGCATTTTACCAAGGTTACTTGAGCCCTTTTATCAATACTTAACCAATTTTTCCAATGGGAAGCATTTTTTTGTTAGGGTGAAAAAGAGGTTTAATGGTTGTTTAGGAAGGAAAATATATCCTTGACCAGAGACATTTTTTCAAAATGAGTTTACGGACAAGTGAAAAAATCATCCACCTACAAAATTATGCTTTCATAACTTTTTTATCCCTCTCAGGTGAGAAATGGCAGGCATTTGCCTAAGTCTCTTTATGCCATTTATACATGCAAAAGAAGTTGATTGGTTGTTTTTGGCAAGCCAATATTTTCTTAACCATAGACATTTTTTCAAAATTGATCCAATGGTCAAGTGCATAAATAATCCACCTACAATATTATGCTTTCATAAAAATCTTATCCCTCATAGGTGATAAATGGTGGGCATTTTTCCAAGGCTACTTAAGCCGTTTTTCAATACTTAACCAATTTTTCCAATGGCGAGCATTCTTTTGTCAAGGTGCAAAATAGGTTGAATGGTTGTTTTGGAAGGTAAATATCTCCTTTACGAGAGACATGTTTTAAAAAATGAGTCAGTGGACAAGTGAATAAATCATCCACATACAAAATGAGTCTCTCTGAATTTTTTTTCCCTTACAAGTGAGAAATGGAGGGAATTTGTCTAAGTCCATTTAGGCCATTTTTAGGTGCAAAATAGAGTGAGTGGTTGTTTTGGCAGGGCCATATTTTCTTGACCATAGACTTGTTTTGAAAACTAAGAAAATGGTCAAGTGCATAAACAATCCACATGAAAGATGATACTTTTAAAAAAAAATTATCCCTCCCAGGTGAGAAATGGTCGGCATTTTCCCAAGGATATTGTAGTCCTTTTTTCAATACTGAAATCAATTTTTCCAATGGCGGGCATTTTATGCTAGGGTGCAGAACGGGCTGAATGGTTGTTTTGGAAGGAAAATATCTCCTTGACCAGAGACGTCTTTTTAAAAATGATTCAATGTTAAAGTGAATAAATCATCCACTTACAATCTGAAGTAATCAGAAAAGTTTTGTCCCTGACAGGTGAGAAATGGCGAGCATTTTCCTAAGGTCATTTGGGCCAGTTTTGGGTGCAAATTCCCATTTAGTGGTTGTTTTGGCAGGCAAATATTTTCTTAACAATGGACTTTAAAAAAAAAATCCAATGGTCAAGTTTATAAATCATCCACCTGCAAGTTGATGCTTTTAGAAAAAATTTATCCATCGCAGGTGAGAAATGGTGGGCAATTTCTCAAGGCTACTCAAGGCTACTTTCCCTCAAACAGCAAGTGATCATCTAACCATTGTTCAAACTCATTGTCCTTGATGTAAGCAACCTTTGACAAACAACAATTTTTCTGGACAACAGAGGAAACCATTATCTCCCATTGCAGTTGAAAGGAAGGTTAATGTACAAATGGAAATGTCTATGACATAATGAACTCTATTTCAGAGAATGTGAGGGTCCCAAATTTCCCTTAGAGAACATTTTTTTCCTGCTACCAATACAATGAACTATGTTTCAGAGAATGTGAGGGTCTCAAATTTATCTCAGAGAACATATGTTATTCCTATAGGCACTACAATAATATTTCTTTCAGAGAATTTGCATGTCCCAAATTTTTCTCAGAGAATAGTTTTTATTCCTCCTTCCACTACAATGCACTATATTTCAAAGAACGTGAGGGTCCCAAGTTTCTCTTAGAGAACATATTTTTTTCTTTTCTCCACTACAATAAGCTCTGTTTCACAGAATGTGCATGTCCCAAATTTCCCTTAGAGAAAATTTTTTAAGCATGCTGCCATTACAATGAACTCTGATTTGAAAAATAAAAATATGTACCAAAGAATGAACCCAATTTTGCAGAATGAGGCCCTAGTTTTCCCTCAACAGCCAGTTATTGATGCTACTATTGTTACAAATCACTCTGATCAAAGTGAAGGTTGTGTTTCTCAAAAACCTAAGAATCCTTTGACTGCATTTAATAATGAAGGTAATCAAAGTGTGGAACCCAATGGGCATCAATTGGAACAATAATCTCTTAGGAACTTGGATGCTACTAGAAGACATGAAACAACTAAAATAATTACATTTCAAGAAAAAATGGATAGAAATGAAACTACATAAAATCAATTTCTATAATTGGTCAAGTTGCAACAGAAATGTGATAAGGGTTGTCAACAAATCAAACTACACATGCTAAGATAAGGTTACTAGGAAACCGCTTAAGGACATCCTTATTGCATCTTAAGAAGTGGTCAAGATGGTATAACCAGAAACTAAATGAGGGGAAGACAAAATTTAAAGAAATTGGGAGATGGTTTTCTGGAAATCACTTCAACATGTAGATGAAAACGACATTATTGTTGGAATTGGGTACTTCATGAGAAAAAACTATAATGAAGAAAATAAAATTGAGAATGTTCTTGAACATCTAGTGGAATGCTTGATAAACTTCGACCAATTATTGTGGTAGAGATTCGTAATAATTTTATGTCGAGGAGCATGGATTTAGTATTTATCGATTCAAACATGATTCATATGGCTTTGCAATGTCTAAAGATAATTGATTCTCATGGTGTACTAAAAGCATTTAATCCAACATCATTTTGTAGGGAAATGAAAAGGAGGAGCAAAGAAGATGAGGATATTGATATGGGTTGGGAGAGAACTGATGGTTTCACATATGGCTTTAGGGTCAAACAAGTAAAGTCAAATGTTTTCTTTATAGTTGAATCATATGAAAAGAGGTCTAGAACTATAGTCAATGAAGTTTCTTTCAAACTTCGTATTGATTCTTGCATGCATTATGATCGAGGTGGGTAGGTAAGTGAGATATTATTTGAATTACAAGAACACAATGGCTTGATGTCTTGTGTAATCTTTGGAAAATGGGATGGAAAATAATAATATAGACAAGTTTTAGCACATGTTATTGATCCTGAAAATGAGGAGAACTTAATGAATCAAATAAATAAGCTTTCACAATATGGCATCAAAATGGTGGACGATAGGGTTGTGAAAACTATTTTTTTTGAGTGTCATGATCTAGTGGGAATATGCAATTTAGTATGCAATAATATTGTTTCTCCAATGGGAAATAATTTTTTTCCTTGGTGCACATGCCATAAAAAAGTGATACACATGGTTACATATGAAATCAAAATTGAAGAAGGAGATATTATTCGTGGTATTTCTGAATGTTATTCAATGTCAACATAATTGATCCTTGTAAGCTATGCAAATTTATTACAAGTTTTGAATTTTTTGTTTATATATTGACATTACTTTCTTAATCTAACTGTGTTCTTGAACGCTAGGAGTTGAATCCTGCTTTGGAACCAAGCAAAGGATGGGAAGAAAAGTTAGATGAGCATATTTTAAACATTCAACCAACCTTATCTGGTAGAAAAATAACTATTGTGAATAATTATTCCATTGATAGAAGAAATGATGAAAAGGTACACACTTTCATGATTAGTTCTTACCTATAAATTAAGCTTCTTAGTATTTCACTAATTCTACCTACGAAAACATGTGGTTCCAATTACAATTGACTCCTTGCTCAATTTCCAAGCTTGTATATTGTTCTCACCTTGTTGGGATCAAAACAATTTTGAAGATGTTTCGTGAAATTCAAATATTTGCATAAGATTAGACAAGGTTCATCCCACTAGAGGCATGGAGAGAACAAAATTTGTTCAAATTTGGGAGGAGATGGAGAAAATTATTGTTCCATGTAATCCAAGAGAACCATAAAATCCTAAAATCCAACAATACAATCATCTTAACTATGGGAATCATATGGATCAACATCAGACAACATCATCATTCGACATGAGGGAATTTTAAAGATTTAATAATTATGTTAACATATCAATTATTTTTTATGTGGGCCTTGACTAATAATGCATGAAGATGTTTTTATGTTTTGAATATTGTTGATGGCTCCCAGTTTTATTTACTTTTAACATAAAACTTAGTATTTATTCATATGCATTGAAACTTATGTATTGTTTCTAGGTTATTGAAGGCCTACCAAATGAAAACAAGAATAAAAAGTTGGTGAGGATGTGGAAGTGTTATAAATAATTCCACATGTTGCAACTACAAGGGTGTAGAGGGGATGGTGTATATGCATATGAGAAAAGGTACGTTAGTTTCATCGTATTATATATATTGAATGGTAGTATCATTTCATTCATGATGAGCATTTTGATCCACTGCCATTGCAGGATTGGATTCCTTGCAAGTGATTTGCTTTGGTCGTGTTCTTGTTGTTTAGGAGATGATATGGTTCCTTGTGTGCATGCCCAAGGGGCCCATTCTCTTGAGATGACACAATCTATTCATCATTATACATTGGGCCAGTTAAGGAATGAAGTAATGACGTGAAAGCATAGAGGAATGAAAACATTGAATAGAAACCAAGGAGGAGGAAGAGGATTTCATAGGGATAATATAAGCACATTTGAGCATGATAGAAAGTGTATTTTAAATGAGATGAGAGAACATTTTTTCATTCTTTTTATGAGATCAGAAGGTACTTTCCAAAAGTTTAGACAAAGAAGATTCTTGCCTTCAAATATTAGAAGTCGAATTCGTGTTGAATATGACAAGTCAAGAAATCAATTGAATAAGGAAAATACAACACAATTGGCATCATGTTTCCCTAATGTCACTTGTTAACAAGTGGAACAACTATTTAACTCATGGGAAAAATAGTCTAATAAAACATTGATTGCACCACCAATAGTAAGTTTGTCCTAATTTGAAATGTTATCTCGTTCGACTTTCATTTTATAGTGTGAGGAGTCATAATGTTTGTGTTTAATTGTTAATATGCCCCCCTAGTTTAATAAATATCTTCTAAGAATAAAACCAATCAGCAATTATGGTGAAGAGGCTTATCGGGAATCACGTCGCTTTAGAAAGCACAAGGCAAAAAATTGTGTTAAAATAAAAAAAAACAACTTGTTTTCCCCTCCAGTAGTGAGTATTATATTCATTCAATTCATTACATATCAACATGTCTTTATCAATCTAGTTGATTTGTGGTTGAAGGTACAACTTTTGCTTGAACTCTAACTTTGTCCACCTTACTGATCTCAAGAAATGAACCAAGCCAGAGTGATCAAACAAAAAAAATGCAAGGGTAAGTTGATTATTATACCCTAATGATGATTGAAGACAATAACAATAAAACTTTTGGTGTTTCATCATCAAAAATGGAGGCATTGGAGACCAATCAAACACAAAAATTGAATCGAGCAACTATTGTTGATATGCCATTGATGGAATCTATGATTCACAATAGAAGGTTTGTTTCATCCTCGATAAATGGGGAAGAGAAAAGTGGTGAAAAACAAGAAACTCAAGGGAAAAATATTTGGTAGCCAAGTGGTGGACTCTAACAATTGTATTAAAATTGAAAGCAAGTAAGAGACAAGCAAAAAAGAGAAATTTCCAAGATGATCAGCAAGCAACATTGTATGCAAAGTGGTAAAGAACATAACATTTGTAATGATATGGAATTCGTATGGTCTTAATATATTAAGAGATATATTTTGATGACATTTTGAATATTGTTGGATATAAATTTGAAAAGGTCTAATATTGTATGCACCTATAAGCATTGCATTTATATTTTTCTCTGGAAATAAAAAATTGGAGTTTTGTGAGAAATTTTTTTTACTGAGATTCCGGCGTAAATTCATTCTATTGTAGTGTGTTATGTTACATGTGTAGTTATAATTTATTTTACCCCATAAAAAAACAATATAATTGTTATTTCATAGAAATGAAATCGAGCACAATTGTCTATTGTTACTACCGAAATTCACTAAGTCATCTCAGACAATATATGAAAAAGGATATTAAAAGTATTTGGATAGTTGCAAATGCTCTAAAAATTCCTTGAGTGTATGAGAAATGGAAAACATTTTGTATCACTCACAAATGTACAACATAAACATTGGAAAATATTTTCTATCACTCACTAATGTACAACAAGTGAAAAAGAAAGACAACTAAGAATGAGCTAGAATTTAAAAAACTCCATCATGCAAAAAATGCATTTTTCATTATCTATCGATAAATACATATATACAATTATTTATACATGTCTATCATGTTTCTGAGATGGTTGCAATAACTTCTCTTGAGGAGACAAATCTGTATGGTCTCTCTTGCCTTTCATAGAAGACTCTGATTCTCCAAAATTTGTAGGAGGCACTGTTTGTAATTTGGTTTCAAGCTCTTTAATTTTATGTGTACTTCTTTTAAATTTGTAATAAAGACACTATTTTATTCCATCAGCCTCTTCAAATTGTCCACATCATTCTCATACTTCTTTGATTCTTCTTTTTCCTTGCCTTCCAATTCTCATGGTTTATGGTTCAACTAATTTGTAACTACAACAAATTCATCTTCCCGTTCCTTAATTTGTTTCTCCTGTTATTCTACCGTCAATTGTGTCTCATTGGGAATGATATGAATTTCCATATTCATGGCAACTAGACCCTGTAATTCCTTCTACAAATCAACAATTCTGGATTTAAGTATTTGAATTTCCATATCACATCCCAAATGCTGAAATTTTCGGCCCTCCAAGAGTTTTGATTCTAGATCTCTTATTTTTGCATCCTTTTCAGCCATATCCTTTTTAATTTATTTATATAATGATGATGAACCAATCACATCACCTATGGAAAAGATAGTTGAGAAGCATTCATGTAGCATCTTCTCTCATTTTGCTAACGATGTCTCTCACTCTTCTAAGGACATTGTAACTGTAGGAGTTTTTTCTTTGCACCCGACTTACATTTCCCTCTTTTGGTATCCTTACCCTTGTATATTTTGGTACCCTTACCTTCATCATCACCACCTTTTGTACTATGCATTTTTTTCCTCTCCCCCATTTTTTTAATTTCCAGTGTCTCAAAGATCATTTCTAACATTTTTCTTCTGAGCTTATCAGCTTGCTTAGAAATGGTTTTTCTCAAACTGGAAATTAATGATTCTAATTATCCAACTCTTTGTTCATGCATTTCCTCCCACTCTTTCATCTTGAACTGGTATTATTCCATTAAGTCTTCATTTTTTCTCAATTTCTTCTCCAATTCATGTACAAAACCCATTTTTGTCTTTAATAGTGGTATATTGAAAATAGGTGGCTTTTTTTAAACTCTTCTCTAAGTTCATTATGTTCAACTTTTTCTTTTTCCAAAGCCTCTGTAAGCATAACCCTCATTGTCTCAATTTCATTTCCAGTTTCATCATTGATTCCATCAAACTCTTTGGATAATTTTGCATACATTTCTTCTTTTCCTTTTATAATTGTGTTCACTTTGAATTGATTATCCACCATTATATTTTGCCACCACATTATCTTTTTCAGGCATTCTTTAATATTATTATTTTTTTATCATGCACTCTTCCTCCAAATTGCCTACAAAGGAAGCGTGTACCTTAAAATGATTTATTTTATCATACAGGCTAAACACAAATATACTATAGAAATTATATTATGGATTGTCTAAATGCGTAGTGGAATCCCTTGAACAAAAGCTGAAAAAACAATCATACTCAATCGTCAATTGTTTTTGAGGAATTATATCAAGAACCTCTTGAGGAATGGAAAATACAATAGCAGCTTGTTCCATTTCATTGTTTATAACCTCCTTCCAATGACCTCCATTTGCATATCTATGTAGCTATTTCAAAGTTGTGGCAGCATGAAATACATTAATGGTGACAAAATCAAGAGACTGTTTTGCTGATTCCTTATGGTGCTCAGGAGATTGTACTTGCGATTCATCATTCTCCTTAGGGGATTGTCTTGGCAATTCATCATTATTTCCCCTATTATTATATCTCATATAGTATGTTTTATGAACAAGTGGTTTTGGACAAGATATATTTTAATGTTGATTGATATCACCAATCTTTGTTTCAATAGCATGGGGTCGACATGAATCAATTTTTTAAGTGTGCATAGGAAACTAAATTTAACCTTCTTTAATTGGCTCTCTTGCAGGGTGGAGGGAATTTTCTTAGGCAATAGATAAGGTATATCTATAGGTCTATCTTCAACCCAATGTATGACTACCCTCATACATTCACCCGAAATGTCCTACTTATGATTGTTCAAAATTTTCCTAAGGACAACTGAGTCAATGTTTTGTATATTCTAGGGGGGCATCCTGCATTCTTAAACCATTACTTGGAATATATATACAATTTTCCCGCAAATTTTATTGGCCATCTAGCTCTTCTTTAGTTTGGGGGGTTTCCAAGAGCAAAAACTATCTCCCCCTCTGCGTGGAATTTTTGTTGCTTAGGAAACCAAATCAAGGTTGAGATATACTCTCATCCCAAAAATTCTCAATTCCATATTCACGACATCATAATTTAAAATTGCCTCATCTATCTCCTCGTTATCAAAAATGAACATTCCAAACAAAAATCCAAACACTCATGCTTTCCTCGGGATAGTTTCCATACCTGATGGCCAATTCTTTTCATCTCTCCATGCATCAGTACATTCTTGGAATTTTTTTATTGTGAGCTTTTCATCTGTTGACGCCCATGTTTCAATTATGGTTTCGGAAGAGGATGCCCTATTTCAACTGCGCATGTGGTAGAGGACACCCATGTTTCAAGTGCGACCATGTTTGTCTAGGTTCAAAGCAGAAATTATGCACATCGAATATATTTCAGAATTACATTTTGCACGCAGAATGTATTTTAGAAATATAACAAAGACCTGATCCAAGAAACTTACAAGTATTTCCAAGTTAAAATTCATGACTTGGGCATGCACGTTTCCCTAGGATGACATCGGACTTTTGATGTTTTGTAAGGCCTTGTCCTCGAAGGCTAACATCCCTCGCTTGTTTTAATTTTTATTTTGTTGTCCATTATTGATTTTTTAATCATTTTAATCATTTTTTAGGAGTTGACATGAATTTTTTTAATTACTTTTTACTTTTTATTATTTTTTACTTTTTGTTATGTTATGTTACTTTAATCAATGATTCAATGGTGAAGTGCATTAATCATCCACCCACTAGATGGTATCTTCATAAAAAATTTCTCTCTCTCAAGTAGGGAATGGAGGTCATTTTCCTAAGGCCACTTGGAACAGTTTTGCAATACTTGTCAAAGTTTTCCAATGAAGGCATTTTCTGGCATGGAGAAAAACATACTGAGTGAATCTTTCGGTGGGACAATATTTTATTGACCATAGAATTCTTTCCAAAATGGAGCCAATGGTCAAGTGAGTAAATCATCCACCTACAATATTATGTTTTCATAATAATTATATCCCTCACTTGTGAGAAATGGTGGGAATTTTCTTAAGGCCATTTAGGCCAAATTTAGGTGAAAAACATGTTGAATGGGTGTTTTGGTAGGACAATATAATTTTTACCAGAGGCTTTTATCAAAATTTAATCAGTGGTGAAGTGCATTAATCATCCACCTACAACATGGTGCCTTCACAACAACTTTCTCTCTCTCGGGTAGAAATGGAGGGAATTTTCCCAAGGCCACCTGGAACAGTTTAGAATACTTGTCAAATTTTTTCAATGAGGGCATTTTCTGGCATGGTGGAAAATAAGCTAAGTGGTTGTTTTGGCAAGCCAATATTTTATTGACCATATATGTTTTTCCAAAATTGAGCCAATAGTTAAGTGAGTGAAGCATCCACCTGCAAGATTATATTTTCAAAATAATTTTATCCCTCACCTCGTGAGAAATGGAAGGAATTTTCCTAAGGCCATTTAGGCCATTTTAGGTGCAAAAGAGGTTGAATGGTTTTCTTGGAAATCCAATATATTCTTTACCAAATACTTTTTATAAACATTGAGTAAATGGTGAAGTGCATTAATCATCCACCTACATTATGGTACCTTCATAACAACTTTATCTCTCCTAGGTAGGAAATGATGGGAATTTTCCCAAGGCCACTTGTTGACACAGATCCGTCGATAGCAGTTCACTCTCTGTTGATACCCTTAACTCAGCAACCTCCCTAAGCATCGACCCAAATAGGTTTTACCCTATCCATCAACACCTGTGGAGGATATGAGGTCTCACCCAAGATGTTCAAGGGAGAAACTATTGGAACCACATTTCCATAGTAAGAAGAAGGGTTTGCGCATCTACTATTCAACTATCACACCATTCCTTTGCAAATCCAAGCATTGGCTCATTTAGCATAAATTCATATCATCATTTATCAGATCACATCAACATATTCAGATCACAGTAGAATAATTGATGCATAAACAAATCTACCAACATAACATCATTTAAAACATAACATCATCTCATCATTCATAAAGAAGCATCATTTTGCAGTATTCACCCATTCATATTACATTGCATAAAGCAGCAAAAAAAGAAGATGTCAAAAGACATAGTGTTTTCATCAAATCTCTGTCATGTCCTATTAACTTTGCTTCAAAACTGCAGGTTCTCAACATAGTTCCACAATTCATATCTCGCATCAAAGACAGATCACATATTCTCTCTCTAAGTACATAAAAGATGATCTCTCAAAAATTCAGATCCAAGGATCCCAAATATGATCTCACAATTATAATCCTAGATCTATTTATAGGCTTGCACCTTTACAAAATGGGCTAGTTAGACCAACTTCCTAACTAATTGGACCAAAGACTCCAAAATAATGACAAAGATCTACAAAATATGACCAAAATACAACCAATCCTCCGTGTGCACCAACTTTGACCTTGCGCATCATCCTTGGTGCTTCGCAACTAACTATTTCCAAAACTGCATGCCAACAAGCCCCCAACACAATCTTGTGGCTTTCCCTCGAGTCACGTCAGCTGTTGGAAATGGTGTAGTCGTTGACCTTAACCTTGAAGTATTCATATTGTTGGGTGACTTCTTTGACCTATTCATTTATCTTATCACTGATCTCCATGCATTCTGTCACTTTACGCTCTAGTGGATTCTCAACAATCTTTGCATTGACATCTCTTCGACCCTCCTGAACTACCTGAAGCACATGGACTGCTTTCAGGGATATTTTCACACCAATTTCCTCAAATTATTCCAACTGTGTTGTTTGCCTCTACTAATTCTCCCTCTCCTTTGTGACTCGCTACTGCAATTCCTTCATTTATGTTGCTTTGGTCACCTACACAACTAGAGACATCACCTTGAGAAATGTCCTCAATGTCACCAATTGTGCCTCTGCTTCTTGTAGCTGCTTGTTGAGTTGCTCTAGCTGCTCATCTTGAACTACACTTCCCCAAAATTGTGTAGTAGCATTTGTAACTTGTTTTGCCTCTTTCTCCATCTCCTCTAACTGCGCCGCAAAATATTCGATGGTTCTCTTACGCTCTGCTGCTTTCTCCGGCAGTGTGCCTAGGTTAACCGGTGCATGTAAATCTTCAATATAGTGCTTGAATGTTGTGATCACCTCTCCCAATTTCTGCCTCCATGTCTTTGATGATCTCTGGAATTTCTTGGCATCCAACCAAGACTTCCTTTTATAACCACGCTCTTGCATCCCATAGTTGTGCCTTTTCTACTTTCAACCTATCCTACTCCTTCTTCAATTATTCAATTTCTTTCTTTGTTGCTACTTTGTTCTCCTATGAATTCAATAGGTGGTCACCAATTATATGCTCCCTGTCGACCAATTCTTGTGCAGCCAACCTCTACAGTTGCACCAATGTGTGCATCGACAACTCATTGACGTCCATCGCAATGCTTTCAAACTACTAGAAAGTCATGTCAATATCATCACTCAATGTTTCTACTACTCTCGGTGGAATGGGCATTATTCTTTCCCACTTTCCCATACTAATATTTGCTACCCTCGGCTCCATATTTGCTTATGGTACTCTCTGCAAAATTGTGTTAACTAAAGAATTCAATCTAGTTGTTACCTCGTTGAAGCCTTTTGTGATTTGTTGCTTCAGTTGTGCTTCACTTGCACTTGTCTTCATTTTAATGGCCACCACAATGCGGTCTACTTATGCATCTTCCATTGGTGTTGTACTTATGGATTCTCCCTGCTCATGCCTTCTCTTCATTCCAATCTCTTTGTAGAGTCTTTCTGCCTCTGAATCCGTCAGGGTCCTTGACAATTCCTCTCTTGACTCCAGGTCATTGTCATGCCGCGACCCCCAATCTACAAGCGCATTAGCTAGAGGAACTACCTCATCATCTGATACCTCTTCTAGACTCACCAACACTTTCTAGTTTGTCAGCCACTCAACCACTATGGCATCCATCTCCTCCTCTGCTAACTTGTATTGTATTGCTAACCATTGCTTCTAAGGGTCCTGTTGTG
This sequence comes from Pseudotsuga menziesii, assembly GCA_001517045.1. Classification (NCBI taxonomy): domain Eukaryota; kingdom Viridiplantae; phylum Streptophyta; class Pinopsida; order Pinales; family Pinaceae; genus Pseudotsuga; species Pseudotsuga menziesii. The sequence goes on from LPNX010566609.1 coordinate 150,323, forward strand.
CTTGCACATGGATAGCATGCAGGCCAATAGAGAATCTAACAAATTGTCTATACTTCGCCACTACTAATTCTGTGATCCACATAACCTTTACAGTTGCAATCTGTAATGCATCCCAATACAGCCAAAATTGTTTTGTATAGTCCTTCAGCTTCTCTTCTTGACTCGGGTTCTAGAGGTTTTGGTACCTCTCCCCTCTGCATACTTTATGGACCTCAATGTTCATGCCCTAGTAGTCCTCGGGATCCATCCAAGCAACCAATGTGATCCAGATGAGCAACCAACAATAGGTGAATTGCCACTTCCCCTATTGCATGAGTAAAGCGTCCTTCGTCAATAGGTTCATTAGAAAGAGTGACCAATTCATTTGCATGCCTACAGCGTACTGCTCATCATAGTAAACCACCCCTTATGTCCACTGGTTCGGTCGATTCTTCCACACTACCTTTATAGAAAGAATAATGGCTACAATACATACAGCTCGCTCATTGATACTGTCCACCACATATGCATGCCCGTTGCACTCCAATTCATACTTCTTCTTGAGCCTAGCGGCAAGTTGTTTGTCGTTGTCTTTTCCATGAAAGTACTGCAATAGGTTAGGACCTTGCTTGGGAAAACTTGTAATATGTGATATTAAATTGACAGTGACTAGCACTGGCCAGTATAGCCACAAGTATCCTCCATGGAAGCATGCCAATATATTCTTGGCACATGCATTTTCCTCCGTTAGTCACCCAAAATGGGGCATGTGAATCAGGCCTAAAAGCCCCGACTTTTCCAACCCAAATGCACACTCATGTGGAGTGTGCACCATTGGGTATTCCTCTAGTCCCATCCTTTCCTCGAATGGTTAGTAGTACTTTCAATAAATTCCAACAGGTCGTGGTCTTAATATTTCATTTTGACTAAACAAGACGCAATCTCAAATGTACACTTCATTCCTTTCACGATTGCGGTCATCTTGATAGGATATTTCTGATTCTTCATGAGCCTCCTTTCCTTGGCATCGAATTTGCGTGGGGGGTATATCCCCAAGGATGTCCACCATGCTCGCCCCTACCCTCGTTGTTGAGGCCTCAGTTTCCTTTGTGTCCACTCTTGTTGAAATCCTTGTGGTTCTCTTCTTGTGCTGCAGAGAATTGGGTCGATTGCCCCCCTGCTTCTTCCTTGTAACTAGCGATGAGCCCACCGGCATACTTGTTAATTCTTCTTCAATGGGGACACCGATGACTAATGAATCCCGAGCACTCCCACTAAAAATTTCTTGTGGCGCTACCTATTGTATTAGTCATAAGTACTCAATGACTTAATCTAACTCAACCTGCAACTTACTCACAACTCTGCAATTGAAATCTTCTATTCAATATATGTCACTCACTCTCTACAGCTCAATTATTCACAACATTGATTTCCAACCGCAATCCATCGATTCTTATAGCACAGGATTGACCATGTAAATATCTATCAATCATTTCTACCAAATCCACCCTCATCATCTCGATCCATCACTGATCCTCCCAATCTAATGGTCAGATCCACCATTAATGAGTGTCTCATTCAAGAGCGTCACCCGAAAACTAGTTTAAGTACTGCATTTACTACCGATTTGACTCTATCACGTCCCTGCAAATTTCATGACATTTATCCCGAACTGTGACTTCAACTCATCCACTTGCGCTGCCACTTACCCCTAGTGCACCAGCCTTCTGACTACCATCTCATGCAAGAAACAAAGATTTCTTTTATGCATAATTCCTTAAGCATCACATAGCATCAGACCCATCTTGTAGGGCTTCAGTCAGCTTCCATTCACCAACCTAGGTAGCATTGCACCATCCAACTATTGTAGTTTTAATTCCCCTCCCTCAGTAATGAAATTGATAACATAAGGACCCAGCCAATGCATCTGCAACTTACGTGGATGTTTGGCAAACTTGTTGTCATACAACAACACCAATTCTCCTTGTTGAAATTGTTTATTCTTGATGTGTCAATCATGCCAAGATTTATGTCGATCCTTGTCTACGTGCTAATGAAATCCTGCAATAAATTGGTCTTCCTCTAGCTCCACCAACTAAGCTAGGCATTCTTCTAAAACTCCTGCATCATCCATCCTCATCGGTGTTGCAATGCGCAAACTTGGAACAATGTATTCCATTTGCATGACTACCTCTTTCCCATATACCAACTTTAATGGTGTTTTCCCTGTCAACCTTTTTCATGTAGTGCGATACACCCATACGACTATGGGAATGTTCAAATCCCAGTCATCGCAGTTTACGTTGCAGACCTTCATGAGTGCATGCTCCAATACCTTGTTAAATGACTCCATTGTTCCATTAGTGTGCAGATGATGAGGGGTACTCTTCCTGTGTTGCATCCAAAGTTCCTCTGTCAATGCACTAATGGTGCGATTGATGAAGTGACTCCCCTGATCGCTCCACCAACTAAGCTAGGCATTCTTCTAAATCTCTTGCATCATCCATCCCCGTCGTTGCTGCAATGCGCAAACTTGGAACAATTTATTCCATTGGCATGATCGCCTCTTTCCCATACACCAACTTGAATGGTGTCTACCCTATCAACCTTTTGTATGCAGTGTGATATGCCCATAAGAACATGGGAATCTTCAAATCCCAGTCATCATGGTTTATGTTGCAGACCTTCATGAGTGCAAGCTCCAACACCTTGTTAAATGCCTCGACTGTTCCATTAGTCTCTGGATGATAAGGGGTACTCTTCTTCTATGCTATATCTGAAGTTCCTTTGTCAGCGCACTGATGGTGCAATTGATGAAGTGACTCCCCTGATCGCTCATCAATATCTTTGGACAACCAAAACGAGTGACAACATTATCAAATAGGAACCTTGATTCCTTCGCAGCAGTGCAATATACAACTAGTGCAGATTCCATCCATCTTGTTAGATAATCCATCGATGTAATGATGTAGCATGCATCAGTTCCCTTTCTGGGTGGGTTGATTGGTCCCACAAATTCCACTTCTCATTTATCAAATGGATGCAGCGTTACCTAAGGTACAAGTGGCATATCATCCCTTTGTGATGGCTTCTCAGTCCTTTGACAAGCGTTGCAAGTCCTCACATAGTTTTTTGCATCCCCATTGAGAGTTGGCCACCAAATCCTTGCATGGAGTACCTTCCTAGTAGTAGCGCGGCCTCCATAGTGTCCACCTACAACTCCCGCATGTGCTTCCACCAGGACCCTTTCATGTTCATGCGGTAGGATACATCACCGTAAGATCTTGTCAAGTACCATCTTATGGAGTTCTCCAGTAATCAGCTAGAAATATACAACTCAAATTACCAAATGTTTCTTCTAATTTTTAGTGAGCCCTTCTAGTGTTGTTCCCGTTGCCAAAAACTGAACTATTTTCTCATAGCAATCATCAACCATTCCAACTCTGAATAGTTGTGCATCAGTTAAACCATCTTCAATGTTCATCGGTTCTTCACCTATCTCTATTCACGACAAGTGGTCAGGTCCTGCATTCAAGCAACATGGTTTCACAATTATCTCAAAATCAAATTCTTGGAAGAGAGGTAGCCAACAACATATCTTCCCCCCCAACACAGGCTTATTCACCAGGTATTTCAAAGGAGAGTGATTCGTGAACATCTTGAAATGACCTCCCAACAGATAGTGCTGAAACGTCTACAATGCATAAACCATGGACATTCCTTCTCTCTCTATCATAGTTGTTAGAATATTAATCCATCATTAGTACCATAGTTACACTAATTAGTCAATTTTATTGCTTTTTAAGCTTTAATACACTATGAGGTGGACTAGGGGTGCTTAGGTGGACATATTCCATGTCAAGTTGAGGTTCTATGACCCACATGGGTACTCCAGCCTAGTCATCCAACCACATATGCACAGCCATCATTTTTGGTGCGCTCCCATTCATTGAATGTGGACAGGCAAGTTGACTTGGGGGTGCGAGTGGGATTTTTGCCCAAATTTGGCTTGATTTGGTGCAATTAATGTTGCATTGAGAGTCTAAACCATCCAGTTTCCCACACCCATGTTGTACAAGGTGTAATAATTGACCCAGCACACATCATCCATGCCACTTCAGCAATTCATGGCTAGTTGGAGATATTTGGGATGAGATTGGCCCACCTAGGCGGGTTTGATGCCAATTTGGAAATTTTGGGATTTTTGCTCACAATTGGCTTCCAAATCCATTTAAAACTATTATGATGTATTTATAAACCTGTTAATAACAATTTTAGAATGAGACAGTCCAAATTATCTTGTTTCCAACTATCATTGTGTGTAATTTAATTGTAATTTGATGATTTTTGCTTAATATTGCACCCAAATTTGATTTGTGAACCTCACTAATGCTCCTAGATTATCCTTTGGTTTGAATTACTCACTTGATGGTTCAAATTTCTCACATGGTATCAGAGCTGGTTGGAGATTTTTGAGTTGCAGACCAAAATTTTAGTGGATTTGAGCTACTTTGTTAGTGAATTCCAGATAAAATTGAATTGTTGAGTCTAACCCAGTTAGCAATTTTACCACCATTAGTGCAGGAAGTAATGGATGCTACCCACATCATGCTAACACCTTTCAACTTCTTTGAATGGAAGGCAGAGATGGTGATTCAATTGAGAGCCAAGGGGCTTTTCAGACTTACTATGGGCACTGAAGTGAAACCAAATTTGTTGTGGAAAAAGCCAAGTTTTTTAACAAATTAAATGAATCATATGGTTTGATGTGTCTGAGCATCTCAAGAGAGTTTTTATTCCCTCTTGACAGTTTGACATCACCAAAGGAGGTTTGGGAGAAACTTGAGTCTCTATTTGGCAAAACTGATGAGCTACGTGGTCATCGGCTTGAGAATGAGTTGATAAGCTTGATCCCAACACACTATGAAACAATCCAGGACTTCTTCACCAAATTCAAATCACTTGTATTGCAGTTAAAACAATGTGGGATTGAGAAGAAGGAATATTTTTGTCTATACTTTCAAAGTTGGGGCCAGAGTTCTCAGTCTTTGTGAGCACATTTCACTCAGGCAAACTCACCCTTCGAAACTGGAAAATGCCAAGTCTGGAAAGTTTCATGGAGTCACTCACTCAAGAGTAGGACAAATTGGTCCAAATGGGTTCCATCAAGACTAAAGACCAAGCACTAGCAGTGGGGGTTTCGAATTCGGCAAAGGGAAAACCCAAGTCCAAGAATTCGAAGTTGTTAAACAAGAAGAAATCAGAAAAACCCAAATCCAGTGAGGGAGCTACGAATCCACCCAAAGAAAAGGAGAAGAAAGGGAAAGAGAAGGCCAAATTCACTTATTGCCATAAGGGATGGCATCTAGAAATCTCATGCATGAAGAAAACCATAGACACCATGGTGCAGCTCCTAGAGGAGAACAACATTCTAGTTCCTAACAGCGCTAGGAAGAGAGATCAAAACTCCAGTTCAAGTGCAGGCAAGGAGAAATGTCATGCATTGGTGGCAGGTACTTATAATTCCTAATCCTTTATTATTGATTTAGGTGCTTCCAAGCATATGGTATCCAGGAGAGAATTATTCTCCTCCATGAGTTTGAATGCTGGCCCAGCAGTTCGAATGGGAGATGATTCTGAACTCCAAACCAAAGGGATTGGGAGAATTGATTTCGACCATGGGTTCTTTAGTGATGTACTGTATGTAACGGACCTTGCAGAAAATTTGTTGTCAGTCTACCAGATGACCCATACAAGAGAGCCAAAGAGAGTAATATTTAGTCCTGACTCTGTAGAGATTTCTGAAATCTCAACAGACCAAGTTGTTGCAGTTGGATATGTTGATCATCATGAGAGAATGTACAAATTCTATAATTTCCTCCCTACTTCTAGTGATCAAGCACTTCACTCACATGCCAATGAAGTTTCCAAACTATGGCATGATAGGTTTGGCCACATGAATTATAGCTATCTCCAAACATTGCACAAAGAAGGAATGGTGGAAGGTCTTCCACAAATTCAGCCATCTACTGGAGCATGTATTGGATGTGTGATTGGGAAGCATCCTGAGCAGAGCTACGAGAAGGGGAAGGAAAGGAGAACAATACAACAACTTGGGTTGGTGCATTCTGATCTGATTGGTCCACTACCCACTCCCTCATATGGTGGATCTAGGTATGTGCTTACATTTATTGATGACTACTCTCGATTTTGCTGTGTGTATTTTCATAAATTAAAATCTGAGGTGTTTGAGCAACTCAAAGTTTGGAAAGCACTAGTAGAAAATCAGATTTGGAAGAAGATTAAAGTCCTTAGGAGTGATAATGGAAATGAATATGTGAATAAGAATCTACAGCAACTTTGTGAGGAGTGTGGAATCCAAATGCAACACTCAACTCCCTACACACCACAACAAAATGGTGTGGCAGAGAGAAACAATAGATCTCTCAAAGAGATGGTAACTTGCATGATAGAAGTGAGGGAACTTAATCCCAAGCTATGGGATGAAGCCTTCATCTGTGCTGCTCACATTCAGAACAGAGCCTTCCACAAATCAGTAAAAGCGATGACACCCTACGAGGCATGGTTTGGTGAAAAACCAGATGTCTCAAATTTCAGGATATTTGGGACAAAAGCATGGGCAAGAATACCTTTAGAGAAGAGGAAAGCCTTGCAGCCACAAAGCAAGGAGTGTCTCATGGTTGGATATGGTGAAGACAACAAAGGGTACAAGCTCTTTGACACATCTACCGACAAAACTTTTGTTCAAAGAAGTGTCAAATTTGAAGAAGAGACAATTCTAGACTGTGAACTTGCACCCGGGGATTGCTCCTCTCCTCAACCATTCGAAGATGTAAGTGATGACACATGCTCTGTTTTTTCTGATAATTCTGATATGAATGTTTCTAAAGATGATATTTCTATAGATGATGTTGTCCGTCGATTGCACACCAGCAACAGAAATATTCTGAAAGCTTTCTCCTCACTTGAGAAAGTGGGAGAGGTGTGACCTTGGGGGCAAGCACAGAGCTAGGTACTGTCACCTACTTCTAGCTCCTTCGTTTTGGCTAACTCCTAATGAAGCCAACGGGGGTAGTCCCTAACAAAGAGTTTTCTATGGCTCAATATTTAAGTTAATATTTAGATGTTTCGGATGCGGATGGGTGTTGTTTAGGATTTATTGTGTTTTAAGATGATTAATGTGATGAATTTAACACAAGACAAAGCAATCCATGTTGCTATCACCGGAATTGAAAGATAGACAAATATTTGAGAGCTTCACGAAATAGATAAAGCATTCACAAATATGATTTATAATCAAACATTCAATGGACAAATGGCCCAGATTATCAACAATGCTAAAAGATGGGACCAGTGCCTATGGAGTCAACTTGTTAGACATGCTTTGAGTGTAAATATGTGAATCCCAAAAGATGCCAGTGAATGTTAGGTTTTGCAAGTGCTCTTGGTAAGTTTTAAGAGTTTTTTGTTTGTGATCTTCACTTATGGTAGCTGGATGTCCTAACCGGTAATACCTTCAGTGGCTCCGTTCGAAGACATGACGGACCTGTCTGGGGTCAAAGGTAAGTGTTCAATAACTTAACTACCAGTGCCTAGATTAGGTAGCCCGGCGCCCACACTTGGAATTTTCCCACATGCCTCGGTATTTATCAAACAACGTCGGTGCGTTGGTTATGGAGAAAAGTTTTAGTTAAGTTCCTCTTGTGGGGTTTAGAGATCCAATGTCGTTTCTAGGTATTCCGATCTAAGATCGGTCAGAGCATACTCCGACAAGGAGGGAAGGGGGTTAATTAATTAAAGGGGTGTGAGTTGCAAATTTTATTAATTTAATTAATTAAAACTCTTTGACAGAAAACGCTCTTGACCTTGTCTTATGACAGTGGTTCAAGAGACTTAGCTAATCTATATGCTTGATGCAAGGATATGCAGTGGGAATGCTCTCCAATAGAGAGTGCTCTTGACTTGGATTACAACAAGTTCAAGAGACTTTCAAGATTAATTGATTAACTTATTAAACAATGAAAAGACAACTCTCCGATAGAGAGCACTCTTGATCTACAAAGTGAGATTTAAGAGATTTCTACTTTAAACAGTTGAATTACTTATGAAAGATACAAAAAATTAAAAGATGAAGTAATAAACCTAGTTAATGAAACAAAATGGGCTAATCTAACAATTAGTATCTACTTTGCAAAAAAAATGAAACTACTCTAAGTACACGAAATAAATCTAAGCTAAGAACAAAAAACACTCTTCCCCAAATGGGGAAGAAAAACTAAGTATGGGAGGCCCTATCCCACTTAGCCTTGTTTTATTAATGAAGTACAAATGCCTTTGGAACTTAATCCTTGTCAGGACTTTGAGAAGTAACTTAAGTAAAAATGAAAAACTCTTATGAGTTTGTGCAAAGGAGAATGACTTCTTTTTTGGCTTTGGATCCTTGTCTTTGGATCTAGTTATGCTTGCTCTTTCTTGTTTGGTTTTGCTTTTGGTTCACCTGTGGATAAGAGCTCTAAACAAGGACTAGTGAGAGTGTTAGGAAACCAAATTTAACCTGTGATTCGAAAAGATCAAGTGGATGAGAAGACAAGTGCCTTATGAGATGAAACAAGAGATCAAAACAATGGAATGAGACCCAAAATCAAAACTTGGAAATGATCAGGCAAGCTCACTGTTTATTATGTAAAATGCACGATTTTTTGCGAAAAGACTTGGGATTTTTTGTGAATTTAAAATTAAAGATTTTTTAACATTTTAGGCTAATTTCTAGAATCTAGAAAATTGCAGAAAATCAGTAAAAAAACAGCAAGTACAACATTGCACGTTTTTTGAGAAAAAGTCAAAAAATTAAAAAAAATAAAATTTTGAAAATTTTTGAAAATCTTCTGATTTTTTAATGAATTTCCAGAATTTAGAATTAACAGAAAAAAAGTCAAAAAATCAGCCGAAAAATCAGTGAGCTTGAAATGGCATGCTTTTCGAGAAAAAGTCAAAAAATAAAAAATAAAATTGAAAAATTTATGATTTTTTAATGAATTTCCAGAATTTAGAATTAATGAAAAATACAGAAAACCATCAAGCCCAAAAAATGGAAAATTTGCACGTTTTTCGAAGAAACTCATGCACGTTTTCCAAGGCAAAAAGAAAGATGGATTTAAAAAGGAAATGAAACTAGATCTTTAAAAATGGACCTTTAGAAAGATGGATCTAACTTTGAAAAAGTAGATCTAAGGATAGAAATCCTAGATCTAACTTAGTAGAAGCCAAGCAAGCTTAAAATAAAGATTTAAATGACTTGATAACTTCTACAAAAGTGGAAAAGAGGTAAGATAGAACCTTGAAAATAGAGATCCACTTGTAGCAATCAAAGTAACCAGTAGAATTTTTTTAAGTTTGTTTGGAGAAGGCAAGAAAGATCCGGAACCACTTGCAACCCTGCAAACAAAAATATTAATAATGAAACACTTGTATGGTGAAGGTATTAGATGCCGAAAGCTCCTGCTAGATGCAATCCCTGAAGACACAAACACTCAATGCAGATTTGATTAGAAGCCTAAGTACTAGATTGTTAGTCTTCAATAAACATAATAATCAAATTGCAATACAAGGGTAGGGTGAAAGAGATATTACTTCACATAGGATGAAGACACAATGCCAAAATCCCATCAAGTGACCTCCAAAGTCTCAATATTTTATTAACAAAAGAATCTTACAAAATCCAACAGAGTTTCTATGCCAAACTCTCCTCTCCAATAGAGCTGAAAGAGCCTCTATTTAACAAATGAGAGAGTGCTAAAACCCTAAAACCAAAAAACCAACCCTAACCATCTTAGCCACCTAACAAAGAGCTCAGACCTAAACCAGAGAACCGGGAGTGAGGGGAGGCCTCCACCCAGGCAAGGCACCCCCACTCCAAACCTGTGCACTGAAAACAAGCCAAGGATGAAGCCACACGTGTGATGTAGGTAAGCTCATCCTTAGGTCTGGCTGGAGCCTCCGTTAGGTTTGGGAAGCCCAATGATGGTGTAAGCTTTAGTCTTCACCTCGATCAAATCACTGGACCAATGAGTGCTCTCCATCTCATCTTTAGCTAGAGATGACATGTCTGCTAACTGATAATAAACTAATTGCTCTCTTAATGATGACTGAAGCTGAGTTATGATAACTCCAATCATCATAAGTGCTCCATGAGATGTCATTTAGCCTTTTATTTTACTAAATTTGGATTAATTTGGAGAGTTTTAGTTTTCTCCAAAATAATCATTTTTTTAAGAAAAATCATTTTTTTAATAAAAATCATTTTTTTTACTAAAAATCATTTTTTTACTCAAAACTGACTTTTTTGAGTAAAAAGGCATTATGTGTCCGATTGCTGATCTGAAAGTTGGCTCTAACTGGCTGGCTGATCAAGAATGATTTTTGGCTTAAGGTTAGAGCCTTCAATCACTGAATTCTGAGTCCGAAACACGAACGGGTTTTTTCCATTTAATTTATGGAAAAATTAACCCAAAAAACTTAGGAAAAGTAATTAAAAATTAAAAAATTAAAAAAAAAAATTCACTATTCGGAAAATATTTTTTCAAATTTTTTTAGGTGTCCAGATGACTTAGGACATGACCATGATCTATCTAAATAATGTCTAGTAGGCTTATAACACTCAGTTGGGCTGTAATAACCCCCCAAGGCCCAAAATTCAACATCAGGCATTCCAACTTTGGAGGAAGCGGGAGAAAACCTGGTCAATTATACTTGGCTGAAGGTAGAGCATAATTGTCAGGGGCAAAAAACTCCCTGGAATACCCTATTTGAGATTCTACGTCTTAGGAGACCGAACCACTCAAAAATATCCTACTAGCACATTTTATTAGAAACCCCGCGGGGCCATGGTCAAAATTATTCAAATAAAAAGGTGACTAGCCAATATTGGCTAGACAAGCAGACGGATCGACTGATACACTGGAATCAGACTTTGAATAAGTCTGTCAACTAGCGGCTCCTCAGGTAACGCAACTTATGGTACAAAAAGTTGGATAACATCTGGCTCCAACTGCGGGACGTGTACTCGATCTAGTCTCTTATGCAAGGAGAGCATACGAGAACCCCAGAGTCTCTGGTTTCCATATCCTGTAAAAACATCTCAACTTGACAAGAAAACCTTAGTAACACAAGTTTTATGAAAAATAGCCAATGATCCAAAAGTTGTTTTATTCAAAGAAAAAACTTCAGTGAAAAATTTATTTATTTCTACGTACATAAAGAAAATGCTAAAGTAAACGCTCACTTTAAGGAGCCTATTTTCCTACTCTAAGCATGATACACAAAAGTTTAGGTGTAATCATAAATCCAATGTAACCACCTAATCATTTTATTAATGTAAAAAGGTTTTGCCTTGTCTTTGGTTACCAATCAAAGTAAGGACACAATTTCCAGAAAATGCAAACCTGCATGATGATCCAGAATGGGCGGGCTGGATGGGGAATCATAGGCATGAATAATGTCGTCAAACTTCTTCCCAAACTGGTAGGTGATCACGCAGGCTGCTTCTACCCATGACTGGATAACGCTGATATACAAATCGAGATGATGCGGCAGGTCGACTACTCCATCATGCTAATCATCAAGGATTATCAAATAATAACTCGCTGTATAAGCCCCAAGCTACTCCAAAACATAAGGAGCATCTACATGTGAAGAAAATGGTTGAGAAAAAACTTCAACTAGTTGTATCCCATCTGACTCTTCACTGCACTGCTTCTCCAAGTCCTTATTATAGATACTCAGATACAATTCCGACTGATCATAGGAAAACTCCCACTGCTCTTCTTTATAAGTCTCAAAATAACAACTCCCCATGCTGGACACATCATAGATGAGATTCTCAAAAATATTTTCAAAAGTATCATAGGTTGGATTTTCAATAAAAGTCCAACAGTCATCATCGCCATCTATGTCGGATATGAGAGATGCCTCATCACTGGTATCAAGTCCCTAGCTACACTCCTCATTCTGCTCAAAACAATCTTCTTCAAAAAGTTGGGTTTCAAAGATATCACATGGGACACAACTTTCCAAATATTTGTCATCCGGTGGAGAGCATGGAAGACTTTCATCACATGAAACTTCTAAGATTGGATTTTCACTTAAAGTCTCGTAGTTGTCATCCATCTCAGAAGAAAGGGGTTCTTCCTCACTTGTATCAAATTCCTGGATATATCCCTCCTCATGATCATAGTCATCTTCTTCAGAAAAAAGGTCACAAGGTAGTAAACCTTCCAAACTATCATCATTATGCTCATTAGTAGGATTAGTGCTAAAGTTTTCAGTGAGGTTATCCAATTGTTGACTAAAATATTCGACTTGACACCGGGTTTCTGTGGTGACGGGATGGAGCTGTCCAACTGCGTTAATGTTCTTAGGCTCTCTTGAATATTGTTTTGCCTCTCTCCAACTTTCTCCAGAAATATCATGCATGTCATCTACATAGTTTATGTACTCAGGCTCACTTGATGATGCTTTAGGACCACAACCCTCTGGAAAACCATGCTCCTAAATATAGCATGCATAATAGCAGGAAGATTCTTCATGAAGGTCTTCACATGCCCTACAAAATGGCATGTAAGTTTCAACCACATTAGTGGCCTCTAGCTGATGAGGAGGCCTTTGCTCATGGTTGGGGTATTTTCTATGCCATGTTGGTTTTGCAGGGAGAGCTCTAGGAGGTGGCGGAGGTTGAGTTCTTTCCATTGTAATCACCCTATTTTGAATCTCCTTCAATTGTACTAAGTGTTTATGTTCTGCTTCCTCCATATTTTTCTTCATCTCCCTTTTCATTTCAATCATTTGTTTTTCATAGGCGTCCTTCATAGCTGCTAAAGGATCCTTGTCTTTAGGTTCACTAATTTTCAAAGGAGTTGAAGACCTTGAATAACCCTGGAGTTTAGATTCACCAGATGACTGCATATTCTTATCAATTTTAATGGCCAAATTCTAAGCCTGAAGTAATGTGGTCAGCTCCTTGTCTCTAATCTGGTACTGGATCTTACCACTTAATGCTTCAATGTAATAATCCAAAGTGGAAGCTACAAGAGGAGCATAAGTAGCAGGGATAGAATTTGATAACTCTGTGAACCTATTGTTGAATTCATCCATGGTTTCCGTATCAGACTTCTTTATGCTGGTCAAAGCTGCTGCTAGATGTCTAGGCTCCTTTCTGCTGCCAAAATTTCCAAGGAAAGCAGCCTTGAAGTCTACTAAGGTGGCGAAAGAATTGTCTGACAAATTATCATACCAGTTGCCATCCTTTCCATCTAAAGACAAGGCAAACAAGGTCATGTAAACATATGCATTCCTATCAGTACCCCTGACATGGGAACCATAGTGTCTGGTGAAATTCCTAATATGCTGCTCAACAGAGAGGGAGGCATCAGTGCCATTATATGTCATAAGCTTGTCGATAGCCTTATCAGGGATATCATGAGGATGACCTACTATCTGAGCAAAGTTAAGTTGAGTAAAAAACTCACCCATTGGATTAAGGAAACAATTATTATTTTGCAAATTTTCTAAGTTTTCTGGAAATAAAAGATGGATGTCTTGAAACAGACTCATATCCAAGTTCTGCAAGGATCCTGTGAGAAGATAGTTTGTTTAATCTCCTCCTTAAGACCTTTTTGGGGTCAGGGATGAAATCGACCAAACCTACAGAGTTTCTTCTAGTAGAATACCTTGAGGTGTTAACTGACAGTGGAGTCGCCAAGTGGACTTAAGTCTAATTTCAGAGAGTGATTGGACTAAAAATCTACCAAAAAGGATAAAAAGGTAAAAAACTAAAAGAAACAAAGGTCATCCAGGAACAAGAAGATTTGTTCCTGGCAATGGCACCAAAAGATGTTGTCCGTTGATTGCACACCAGCAACAGAAATCTTCTGAAAGCTGTCTCCTCACTTGAGAAAGTGGGAGAGGTGTGACCTTGGGGGCAAGCACAGAGCTAGGTATTGTCACCTACTCCTAGCTCCTCTGTTTAGGCTAAATCCTAACGAAGCCAAGGGGGGTAGTCCCTAAAAAAGAGTTTTCTATGGCTCAATGTTTAAGTTAATTTTTAGATGTTTCGGATGCAGATGGGTGTTGTTTAGGAGTTATTGTGATTTAAGACTATTAATGTGATGAATTTAACACAAGACAAAGCAATCCATGTTGCTATCACCGAAATTGAAAGATAGACAAATATTTGAGAGCTTCATGAAATAGATAAAGCATTCACATATATGATTTATAATCAAACATTCGATGGACAAATGGCCCAGATTATCAACAATGCTAAAAGATGGGACCAGTGCCTATGGAGTCAACTTGTCAGAGATGCTTTGAGTGTAAATATGTGAATCCCAAAAGATGCCAATGAATGTTAGGTTTTGCAAGTGCTCTTGGTAAGTTTTAAGATTTTTTTGTTTGTGATCTTCACTTATGGTAGCTGGATGTCCTAACCGGTAATACCTTCAGTGGCTCCATTCGAAGACATGACGAACCTGTCTGGGGTCAAAGGTAAGTGTTCAATAACTTAACTACCAATGCCCAAATTAGGTAGCCCGACGCCCACACTTGGAATTTGCCCACATGCCTCGGTATTTATCGAACAACGTCGATGTGTTGGTTATGGGGAAAAGTTTTAGTTAAGTTACTCTTGTGGGGTTTAGAGATCCAATGTCGATTCTGGGTATTCCAATCTAAGATGGGTCAGAGCATACTCCGACAAGGAGGGAAGGGGTTTAATTAATTAAAGGGGTGTGAGTTGCGAATTTTATTAAGTTAATTAATTAAAACTCTCCGACAGAGAGCGCTCTTGACCTCGTCTTATGACAATGGTTCAAGAGACTTAGCTAATCTATATTCTTGATGCAAGGATATGCAGTGGGAATGCTCTCCGATAGAGAGTGCTCTTGACTTGGATTACGACAAGTTCAAGAGACTTTCAAGATTAATTGATTAACTTATTAAACAATGAAAAGAAAACTCTCCGATAGAGAGCATTGTTGATCTACAAAGTGAGATTCAAGATATTTCTACTTTAAACAGTTGAATTACTTATGAAAGATACAAAAAATTAAAAGATGAAGTAATAAACCTAGTTAATGAAACAAAATGGGCTAATCTAACAATTAGTATCCACTTTGTAAATAAAATGAAACTACTTTAAGTACTCAAAGTAAATCTAATCTAAGAACAAAAAACACTCTTCCCCAAATGGGGAAGAAAAACCAAGTATGGGAGGCCCTATCCCACTTAGCCTTGTTTTATTAATGAAGTACAAATGCCTTTGGAACTTAATCCTTGTCAGGACTTTGAGAAGTAACTTAATTAAAAATGAAAAACTCTTATGAGTTTGTACAAAGGAGAATGACTTCTTTTTTGGCTTTGGATCCTTGTCTTTGGATCTAGTTATGCTTGCTCTTTCTTGTTTGGTTTTGCTTTTGGTTCACCTGTGGATAAGAGCTCTAAACAAGGAATAGTGAGAGTGTTAGGAAACCAAATTTAACTTATGATTCAAAAAGATCAAGTGGATGAGAAGACAAGTGCCTTATGAGATGAAACAAGATATCAAAACAATGGAATGAGACCCAAAATCAAAACTTTGAAAGGATCAGGCAAGCTCACCATTTTTTATGTAAAATGCACGATCTTTGGCGAAACGACTTCGGATTTTTTGCGAATTTAAAATTAAAGATTTTTTAACATTTTAGGCTAATTTCCAGAATTTGGAAAATAGCATAAAATTGCAAAAAATCAGTAAAAAAACAGCAAGTACAAGATTGCACGTTTTTCGAGAAAAAGTCAAAAAATTAAAAATTTAGAATTTTTGAAAATTTTCTAATTTTTTAATGAATTTCTAGAATTTAGAATGAACAGAAAAAGTCAAAAATCAGCCCAAAAAACAGCGAACTTCAATGGCATGCTTTTCGAGAAAACGTCAAAAAAAAAATTTGAAAAATTTTGAAAATTTTCTGATTTTTTAATGAATTTCCAGAATTTAGAATTAATGAAAAATACAGAAAACCAGCAAGCCCAAAAAATGGAAAATTTGCACGTTTTTCGAGAAAACTCGTACACATTTTCCAAGGCAAAAAGAAAGATGGATTTAAAAAGGAAATGAAACTAGATCTTTAAAAATGGACCTTTAGAAAGATGGATCTATCTTTGAAAAAGTAGATCTAAGGCTAGAAATCCTAGATCTAACTTATTAGAAGCCAAGCAAGCTTAAAATAAAGATTTAAATGACTTGATAACTTCTACAAAAGTGAAAAGAGCTAAGATAGAACCTTGAAAATAGAGATCCACTTGTAGCAATCAAAGTAACCAATAGAATTTTTTAAAGTTTGTTTGGAGAAGGCAAGAAAGATCGGGAACCGCTTGCAACCCTGCAAACAAAAATATTAATAATGGAACACTTGTATGGTGAAGGTATTAGATGTCGAAAGCTCCTGCTAGATGCAATCCCTGAAGACACAAACAATCAATGCAGATTTGATTAGAAGCCGAAGTACTAGATTGTTAGTCTTCAATAAACATAATAATCAAATTGCAATACAAGGGTAGGGTGAAAGAGATATTACTTCACATAGGATGAAGACACAATGCCAAAATCCCATCAAGTGATCTCCAAAGTCTCAATATTTTATTAACAAAAGCAACTTACAAATCTAACAAAGTTTCTATGCCAAACTCTCCTCTCCAATAGAGCTGAAAGAGCCTCTATTTAACAAATGAGAGAGTGCTAAAACCCTAAAACCAAAAAACCAACCCTAACCAGCTTAGCCACCTAACAAAGAGCTCAGACCTAAACTAGAGAACCGAGAGTGAGGGGAGGCCTCCACCCAGGCAAGGCACCCCCACTCCAAACCTGTGCATTAAAAACAAGCCAAGGATGAAGCCACACGTGTGATGTAGGTAAGCTCATCGTAAGGTCTTGCTGGAGCCTCCGTTAGGTTTGGGAAGCCCACTGATGGTGCAAGCTTTAGTCTTCACCTCAAATCACTAGACCAATGAGTGCTCTCCATCTCATCTTTAGCTGGAGATGACATGTCTGCTAACTGATAATAAACTAATTGCTCTCTTAATGATGACTGAAGCTGAGTTATGATAACTCCAATCATCATAAGTGCTCTATGAGATGTCATTTAGCCTTTTATTTTACTGAATTTGGATTAATTTGGAGAGTTTTAGTTTTCTCCAAAATAATCATTTTTTTTAATAAAAATCATTTTTTTTACTCAAAACTGACTTTTTTGAGTAAAAAGGCATTATGTGTCTGATTACTGATCTGAAAGTTGGCTCTAACTGGCTAGCTGATCAAGAATGATTTTTGGCTTAAGGTTAGAGCCTTCAATCACTGAATTCTGAGTCCGAATCACGAACAGGTTTTTTCCATTTAATTTATGGAAAAATTAACCCAAAAAACTTAGGAAAAGTAATTAAAAATTAAAAAATTAAAAAAAAAAATCACTGTTCTAAAAATATTTTTTCGAAATTTTTTAGGTGTCCAGATGACTTAGGACATGACCATGATCTATCTAAATAATGTCTAGTAGTCTTATAACACTCAATTGGGCTCTAATAACCCCCCAAGGCCCAGAATTCAACATCGGGCATTCCAGCTTTGGAGGAAGCGGAAGAAAACCTCGTCAATTATACTCGGCTGAAGGCAGAACATAATTGTCAGGAGCAAAAAACTCCCTAGAATACCCTATTTGAGATTCTATGTCTCAGGAGACCGAACCACTCAAAAATATCCTACTAGCACATTTTATTAGAAACCCCCCGGGGCCATGGTCAAAATTATTCAAATAAAAAGGTGACTAGCCAATATTGGCTAGACAAGCAGATGGATCGGCTGATACACTGGAATCAGACTTCGAACAAGTCTGTCAACCAGAAGCTCCTCAAGTAACACAACTTATGGTACAAAAAGTTGGATAACAGATGACTCACCATCTATGCCCAAATGGGCTAAAAAAATTGTGCAAGAAGCCAGAGAATTGGCAGGCAATTCTCAAGAGCCTAGGAGAACTAGATCAAAAACTAGTAAGGCTTCATTTGCTATTGATAGTGCTCTTGTTGAGCATTGTTACATGCTGATCAGTTCTGACCCACAGACATATCAGTAAGCTTGTACATACCTAAGATGGAATTCAGCAATAGGAAGATGAGCTTCAATCCCTCCAAGAGAACAATACAAGGGAATTGGTTCCCCTTCCTCCCAACATGAAAGTTGTTCAATGTAAATGGGTCTACCAAACCAAACTTGCTTCTGATGGTTCTGATATAAATCACAAGGCTAGGTTAGTGTCTAAGGGCTATTCTTAGGTCCATGTAGTTGAATACAAAGAGACCTTTGCACCGGTTGCAAAGATGGACTCAATTAGACTAGTTCTTGCACTAGCAGCTAGTAAGTGTTGGGAGGTTCACCACATGGATGTAAAGAGTGCCTTCTTGCATGGTGAACTACAGGAGTATATCAATATGCAGCAGCCTGAAGGTTTCCAAGAGGATCCTTCATTGGTATGTAGGATGAAAAAATCACTGTATGGACTCAAGCAAGCCCCTAGGGCTTGGTATGCAAAATTGGATGCTTTCTTGCTTTCAATTGGCTTCACAAGATGCAAATCAGACCCTAATGTGTATTTGCAGCAAAATGATGTTAAATTGCAGGTAATTGTTCTTTATGTTGATGATATTCTTATTATATGTTTCTGCACCAATTCAATTGGCCAAATCAAGAACTCTTTGCACAGTGAATTCGCCATGACAGACCTAGGATTGCTAAGGCAATTTTTGGGCTTAGAAATTGACAAAAATGGTAAGGGAATCATGCTAAGTCAGCCAAATTATGCTTCAGACCTGCTGAAGAAGTTTAATATGGCTGAGTGTAAGGAATCCAAGTCTCCCTTTCTTTCTGGTATTAAATTGCATGAATTTGGCAATTCCCCAATGGTGGATATCACACTCTACAGGAAACTAGTGGGTAGCTTGCTCTACCTCACTCATACAAGACTTGATTTGGCTTATGCTATGAGTGATGTAGCAAGACACATTCACCAGAAACATGAGCTCCATTGGAAGGATGCTAAAATAATTCTTCAATATGTCCAGGGAACCAAGAAGTTTGGAGTGCACTACACAACTAGTTCCTCACTTCAACTAGCTGGATTTTCTGATTCAGATTGGTCCGGTGATCCAATTGAAAAAAATTCAACATTAAGTTTTGTATTCATGTTTTTTGAGGGTCCTATTTGCTGGTCAAGTAAGAAACAACACACGATCTCACTTTCATCAGCAGAGGCTAAATACAGGGCAGCAGTCAATGCTTCAACTCAATGTGTTTGGTTGCAGGGAATTCTTCAGGAGTTTGGTGTCACAATTGATTATCCAACCAAAATTTGGGTGGATAATCAGAGTGCCATCAAGATATCTACTGATCCAGTATAGAGGAAGAGGACAAAGCACATAGATATTCACATGCATTACATTCGGGGCTTAGTGCATGACAAAGTGATCTCACTGCAGTATTGCCCATCCACCGAGCATATTGCCGACATTTTTACCAAGGCTTTCACTGAGAAGACCTTCACTTACCTGAGATATTTTCTTGGGGTGAGTGAAGGATGGTAATTTTTTGTTATATCATTTCAGGTCCAGCCCCATGTCCATTCTTGAGGGGGGGTTTTTCCCATGTGGTTTTCCTTCTTTCCTCGGTTTCACATGGACAAATAAAAATTGAAATTTCTGATTATGTACTTTAGGTGACTTGAGCCATTATTGCCAAGGCCTTCATCATTTTGTGAGCATACTTAGTTGCTGGATTAATGGAGGGTGTTAGAACATTAATCCATCATTATTACCTTAGTTACACTAATTACTCAATGTTATTGCTTTTTAAGCTTTAATACACTATGAGGTGGACTAGGGGTGCTTAGGTGGACATATGCCATGTCAAGTTGAGGTTCTATGACCCACATGGGTACTCAAGCCTAGTCATCCAGCCACATATGCATAGCCATCATTTCTGGTGCACTCCCATTCATTGAATGTGGACAGGCAAGTTGAATTGGGGCGCTAGAGTGGGATTTTGCCCAAATTTGGCTTGATTTGGTGCTATTAGTGTTGCATTGAGAGTCCAAACCATCCAGTTTTCCACACCCACACTATACAAGGTGTAATCATTGAACCAAAACACATCACCCATGCCACTTCAGAAATTCATGGCCATTTGGAGAGATTTTGGATGAGATTGGCCCACCTAGGGGGGTTTGATGCCAATTTGCCAATTTTGGGATTTTTGCTCACAATTGGCTTCCAAAGCCATTCAAAAATATTATGATGTATTTATAAACCTATTAATAAAAATTTTAGAGTGAGACAAACCAAAATTATCTTGTTTCCAACTATCATTGTGTGTAATTTAACTGTAATTTGATGGTTTTTGCCGAATCTTGCACCCAAATTTGATTTTTGAACCTCACTAATGCTCCTAGATTCTCTTGTGGTTTGAATTACTCACTTTCTGGTTCAAATTTCTCATAATAGTATTATTCTTCTCCGCGGATAATAGCTTTCGACTGGAAAAAGCAATGGGGTGATCAATATCTCCTTCGCCTGGTTGCAACAACACCACTCCTAGCGCGGTGGATGATGCATCAACATGAACATGGAATTCCTTCATCCAATCTGGAAAAACCAAGATTGGTGCAGTATCCATCTTCATCTTCAAGGTGTTGAAACTTCCTTGACACTCCTGACTCCATGTGAACTACGCATCCTTCTTCAACAACTTCTCCATATGTGCTATGATCATGGCATATCCTATGATGAACTTGAGATAATATCATGTATGACCTAACTTCATTCTAAGTTGCTTCACATTTGTAGGTGGAGGCAAGTTTAGAATTAGTGCAATCTTGGCTAGATCGATCAACAATCCTTCGTTATAGACAATGTGCCCCAACAACATCCCAAAAGGTGCATAAAATATGCACTTCTTTGAATTCAGTGCAATCTGATGTTTTCGACATTGATCCAACATCAGTTGTAGATTTACAAGATGGTCCTTTACCAGTCCATAAACCATCCATTCATCCATGTAGACTACCAAAAACTTTTGTGTAAAATCCTTGAATGCAGTGACTACGATCCTAGAGAATATAGCACGTGCATTTTTTAGTCCAAATGACATCATTGTGTACTGATAACATCCTCATTCATTCATGAACGTTGTCTTGTGTCGATCTTCTTTCGCAATCTTAATCTAATGACATCCAGAAAATCCATCCATAAATGAATAGATCTCTTGACCTCCCATGCCTTCCAGTACCTCATCAGTAAACAACGTTGGAAATGGATCATGCAGGAAGGCATCATTCAATTTTCTGAGGTCAACATAGATTCAAACCTCACCTGTCTTCTTATATTGCACAGCCATAGGACTGATCCATTCCAGTTCTTCAACTGGTTCTATGATTCCTATGTCCAAAATCCTGTCGAGCTCAACCTTTACTCTCTCCTTGTATCATGGATTCAGACGATACAGACAATGCTTCACGGGCTTCACATCTGGCTTCAGTGGGATTTTCATCTCTCCTAAATCTTCCAGTATACCCTTCATTTCAGAAAACTTCGTTGGAAACAGGTCTTGAAACTCATGCAATAGATCAGTGATCTTTTCCATGGTTTCTTCATCCCAGTAGTCTCCAATATTCACTAACTTTGGTTTCTCCTCTATCCCAATGTTGACTTTCCTAATATTCAATGGTTGATTAACTTTTTATGTTGGTATCTAAGGTGTCGTGATATATCGACTTCCTTCTGTCTCTGGAATATTGAGGTTATGTGGATCATCAACATCCTTAGGCCCTCTTGGCACATTGTAGCATTCCATCATCAACTACATCATTGGTGCTTTATGTGGGTCCACAGGATATGTGACTAGAACTACCTTCAGAACAATGTTTTGGATATGTTGTAGCGCACTATGACTAACTGGATCAGCATTTGCAAAACTAAAGTTGTGACTGAAACAAGCTGACAACTCTTCCCATGTTGTAATCTCTCTGTGAAGTTCAGCTGATACATACCATTGTTACAGTATTTCATCCAACGTGTGTACAAAAGCATGTACCCACTCCTCCTTTGGTCATGACACCCTCATGGTCTGACCTGCAATTACATGAGCATTGGGATCATTCTTCCCATCATACCTCTCGGCTTAGTATTTTTCTGCTTTACCGAAGCGAACTTCCATCAACCTGCGACACTACGGCCACCCATTGATTGACTTCTTATGGGTCACCCACCAACGTGCTTGAGTAGCCTTCAACACTTCATATAGCGCCAATCATCTATGTGGTTCTAACAGCTTATCTTCAAATTAAACGATAAATTTAGATAACTTAGGCAGTCCCTCATGATAGGTTGGTAACATCTCTGTTGTGACTCGACACAACGACTGAGTAATTAGGCCACACTTCCAAATCGATACCTCATGCATTCGATTCTACCAATTCTCCATGGCGTCATCAGAATCCAAAGATGCGGAGCAAGAAATTTGCCAGCCTGACTCTCTGTCAATAGTAGGTTGGATATAGTCTTTTGAGATGTTGAACGCATAGTCCCATCCCCCATACAGCTTCTTCCTTAACTGGTTCAACATAATTTCTTCCTTCATTTGGATCCATCGGAGCTATGACTCTAATATTGTGGTTCTCAAAGGTCATCACGCGCTTCTTAAAATTAATCACCACCAAACTTTCATTGGCCCATCCAATCCCTAGCAGTGCGTGATATGAGATTCCTCCATCAACAACCTCAATCACATCGATGTCTATGTAAGTTTTCATTCCTTCAACTTCCACTACTAGATGTAGTATGCACCCAATCGGTGTCACTCTGGACTGGTTAGCCAATCGCAGCTACACAGGAGACCAAGCTAGCTGTGGGCTCCCGATCTTTTTCCATGTCTTCTTTGTCAAAATGTTGACATCCAAGCCTAGATCCAAAATAACTGAATCTACCTCATAATCCCCAATCTGGATGTTCATCCTAATCTCTTTCCCCATTTTCTTCTTTTGCAGGGAGTTCATAGCAGACTCCCTCCCTCCTTTCTCAGTTCGATGCAACAAACTCACAGTCTCAGAGAGCGAATCAGGATCTTTTTCCAGTGACAGACAACTTTCAAAGAAGTTCTGCAAGGTACCATGTTGTTGCAATTGACCTGCTACCAAAGTTGAATAAAAAATAGGTGCCATTTAATAAATAGAAAACTTACCTAGATCCCTTCTTATCGCATCATGCGCTTCAAAGAATGTGTCCCTCTCTGTGTCGACATCAAATTGCACCTTCTTCTTTCCAGGCAACCAGACTTATGTAATCGGGCCATCATCTAGTCATATCATCGCACCTCCATGAGTAATGACAGCAACATCAACAAACTGAACTCTGGGTTCTGCTGAGATATTCGCAACTATTGGTCCTTGGTTCTAGTTTGGTGCCGGATTCACTGATTGGTTCACGTTCTGATTTGAATTTTGGTTTTAATTTTGATTTTGTTTCTGCTTCTGGTTTTGGTTTTGGTTCTGCAACTACAGAATGTTCCTTGCTTACCACTTTGCGATCAGTTGCAGACAATTCTCAACAGTGTGATACGCAGTGATACAATAAGTACATTGCACTTATAGATTTGGGAAATATATCTGATAATGTCCCATTTCTCCGCAATTATAAAATTGTACAGGACCGTGACCTTTACCTCCTCCTTGACCAAAATCTCCACCTCGTCCTCCTCGAAATCCTCTGTGAAATCCTCCTTGCTGCATATACTACAGTTGATTCAACTATTGTTGCGATGGGGGATTTGGTTGCGGTTGCGCATACTGCAATTGAGTGTATGGTGCCTGAGTATACTGTGGCTATTGCAGAGCATACTTCATCTGATTGTACTATGGTAATGGTGGAGCATACTCTAGTTGTGGCATGAACTGTAGTTGCAGTTGCGGTTGTGGTACAAACTGCGGCTGTGGCTGTGGATGTGGCTGTCCCACCTATGGTTGCTACTGTGGTGGTGCTCTCTCCATTGTTTGATGGTATTCTCCCTTCACATAATATGCATCCATATTCCTTCCCTGGAGTAGATCATATGCTCGAAAATCCTTATCTTCATTCCCAACAGATCGAAAAAATGTGCAATACAAATTTGTCGGCTTCGAAACCATCTTCTGCATAAACACACAATATCCGTGTCAATTTCCATGAACTTTGAAGACATGGAACCATGACATACTGCCATGACTCAATGGATTTGGAGCTCCCGACAGCAAGTAATTTCAAAAATCTGAGCACTGATCCTTATGATGTCCTTCCATATGACATCGAGTACACCATATTTCTTCACGGTGCTCCCTTCCCTTCTTAATGTCTTACAATTGGATTGTCAAGTTCTCCAATTGGGATTGAATCTAATTCATACCAACTCCAGTCTCACCAATTGGTGAAGTTTCTAACTTCATCGCGATCTACATAGCCTCGCTCTTTGTTGCAATATTTTGCTACATCAAGGGCATCCTGATATGCGGTACTAATTCTACGATGAACCACTCCTTGTTGTACATCACTCATTCCAAAGCTGAATTTTTCCATCAATGTCTTGAATCGCTAATAAAAATCCCAAATAGCCTCATTTGGATATTGCTTGATATCCTTTAACTCTATGATATATTGCACTTCAGACTTAGGCTTTCTAAATTCCTTGATCAATCCTATTCTGATCTCGACCGAAGTCTTCTCTGGAGTCCCCATAGGAACTTGTGTAAACTTCATGTACCAATCTAGTGCAAGACCTCAAAAGGTCTTCACCAACTAACCCTTCGTAATATCATCATCCAAGACCCGCTTGACAGTCTAGACCACTTCACATAGAAACCAGTATTGTTCGGGATCCTCAGTCTCGTTCCTATGAAACAGAGGTAGCTTTATGTCATCTCCCTCCATCCTGGGCCTTCTTCCTACGTTCATTGATCCGCTACTATTAGAGTATTAATGACACGTCGAACAATTCAGTGTTGAGCTAGTATTTCTTCTCGAGTTTGGTGCAGTGCACTGAGGTGTGGGTATGTTGTTTCTCTAGTTTGGTCTTTCTTCGGGCTCGGGTGTAGCCTGGTTGTCTCCTTCATTGTTCTAGGGTCACTTCATCCCTTGTGATATTCTCTCGTATCCTCTTGTCTCAGTCACAGTAGGACTCTCTCCTGTCCTCTTCCTCTCTCTTTCCAAAACCTTACTCCACTTCGTAGAATACCAATTCCTTCCTCAGCTTCCCTCACAGTCTCGTCTTCACTCTCATCCATCTACCCTGTATCATTCTGTTTGGTCACCCAAATGACACATTTTCATCATATTTTTTCTTCATTATTCCTCACATTAAACCCTATTCCTCACTCCATTAACCATCCTTTATACCATTTTCATGAATAAATCTGGGTTACCTTGTTATTTTCCAAATCATTTATTTTTGAGTATTTTGAGTGAATTTGTGGTTAAATATTAAGAAAAATAATATATTTTCATTACCTTAAAGTTGGATGAGTTTGGTGATGATTAAAGGTATATTTGAATACTTTAACAAGCTCAAAAGTCACCACCTAGCCTCAAATTCGAATTTCATCTTCAAGATGTGGGCTAATTTCAAGGAGAAGATCATGGAAATGTGGAGAGAATGTCTCATCCATTATTTGTTGGAGGATTTGAAGAGATAAGTTGAGACAAAAGTGGGTATGTTGGAGAATTTTGAGGGATAATTTGAGAAGAAAGTGGATTGTAATTATGATTAGTTATATTGAATTCATGTATAAATAGGAGGGCTCTCTCCTCATTTTGTTAGAGGCCTCTCTAGTGGTGTGAAAGTAGAGAAATAGTTAGTTTATGTTTTTTTTGAGTTAGTCATAGAGTAGATTTTCATTGTTATGTAATGGAAATGATGCTTAATGCAAATCATTTTATTCTCATGTTAATTTGAGTTTCTTTCTTATGAATTGTTAATATATATTTCCAGTGATTTCTTTCTTATGAATTGTTAGTATAGATTTTCAGTGATGTCTTGGTTATGAATTAGTTGTGTTGATTTTATGTAAACTCACAATTTAATGTTGATTGTTTTATATCAGTTTATTTCATGCAATCTTATGATTTCTTAGATTAGATTTATTTCATGCAATTTTCTTCTTTTCTAGATTAGATTTATTTTCATGTCATTTCCTACTTTTGCAAGCTTAATTTAATTTAAGTCGCATGTATTTTTCATTCCAGTCACCTCGAATATTAGATTAAGGTAACAATACTATGCCACTGCATATATTTTGTCTGTACCTCACAAGTTTATGCTCTCTCTGGGTTGACAATTAAACCATTGGATATATGTTATAAATTGGTTAACGTTTTTCCCCAACATTTTGGCATCGTTGTCGGGGAGGTGCTAAAAGGGATCAGAGTTTAGATAGGTAGATAGTTTGTTTTTTTACATTACACATCAAGTGGGAGGGATAATGGTAACATTACACAGCAAGGGGGAGGGGAGAACGGTAAGACGAGAGGTAAGAACCTACGCATCCACTATAGTAGGGTGCCCCAAAGCCTTGTTCTTTCATTTTCTGCAAATGTGAGTTTGTTTTATGCAAGTTTTCATTTTTCATTTTCAGTTTTGTAGTGTAAATTTTGGATTGCTTTCATTTTTGGGATAGCCTTTATTTCACACTAACTTTATTTTAACCTTGTATCTGTCTATTTTTTTTGTACAGATTTTTGTGCACTTCTTATTTATGTTTTTGCACTCGTTTTGTGCGAACCTATTTTGAACTATTTTTTTTTTCATTTGTCATGTACTCGTTTTTCATTTTTTTTCTCTTTTTAGAATTTGATTTGATTTCAGTAAATTGATTTTAGGATGAACCTAATCCTAGAGCGTCTCACTCATATCCTAGCAGAAGTTGGGATCTCCTCTTCTCAACAAGAGGAGATCTTGACATCAATCAAGGATGAAATCACTCTTCCTAAAGCAAACAAGGAAGAATCGACATTTGAATAATCATGCATATCAAATGAAGAACACCTGTTGGAACTGGAGATTGAAGAGAATGAAGAAGGGATCTCGGGTGATCATCATGCAAACGAAAGCTGCATCAAACAATGGTTCCAAGTAAGTGTTCAGTTAGATCAGTTTGTTTTTCTTTTTATTTTGTTAATTTACATTTACAATACCTAATTCCACATATTTTTTAATATATTAGATTTCATTTTGTAAAATCTTATGTAAACATTCTTTTACTTCTTTTACATGTATAGTTCCACTGGAAATTTCACTACACGTAAATGATTGTAAAATCCAATTAAAGTAAAATAGGTACGTTTTAGTTTTTTCAATTTAAATTAGCATATAGGATGTTTTGCTTTAATTTGTTTTAATGTTTTTATTTGTTAAATTTTTTATTTCTAATAGTCTTAATTACTATTGTTTTTAATTTTGTTAGGAATTAAAAATAGTTTTCATCTTTTAAATCTGAAAAATTTATGAAATTTTTTATCTCTTTTCATTTTCATCTTTTTATTTAATAAATTTTCTAGTCATGTTAAGAATAAAAAATGCATTAAGAATTAATTTTTTTTCTTCTAAATCTATGAACAGTTAGACAATAAAACAAATAAATTAACAAACAAATAAACAAATAAACAAATAAATCTATATACTAGTTTTAGTTTTCCTATATAGTTTTTTGTTTTAATTTTACAATGTTTCTTTGTTTGTTTTAATATTAGTTTTTAAAATAAAATTTAAAATATAAAAAAACAAAAATTCAACCCTTTGATCAACACCTATTTTCTAACTTTGTTAGGAATAAAAATATATTTTGCATCTAGTAATACTTTAAAATAAAACAAAATTTAAAAAGAATATATATTATTAAATTAACAAACCTGCAACATTCATTAAACATTAATATATATATAAAATAAAAAATGAAACTTTTAAATAAACATTGTGTATATATATATATATATATATATATATATATATATATATATTAAAACAATGCAATTTCTAAACATTAATATTATTATTAAAAAGAAAATACGTTAAAAAAATATAAAATAAATAAAACAAACAGAGTGTTTTCCCTCCATGCTAAAACCTACAGAAAAAAATAGTTGTAAATCTATTACACTTCAGCCTGTCATGTGCAACCTACAAACATTCTTTCATGTGCAACCTGCAAACAACCTTTTATGCACAACCTGCAAACGCTTCAGCCTTTCATTCGCAACCTGTAAACGTAAAATTAATCCTCCTCCACATCTGTGCTCGACTGAATTTCAGTTGACTATGCAAAAACCCTTTATATTCGGCTGCAATAGTATCTCATCCAGGTTTGAGTCGCACCCTAGAAACTAAACCTGCAAAAAATTCAATAAAACAAAAATGACATGAGGAATAATTTACTAAAATAGAGACTGCGTGGAGCTACAGGCATTGTGTAGAAACAATCTTGGCATATAAAAAGAACTGGAGATTGAACGAACTGAGCACATGACCGAGCAAGTATTGAGTCTGCCTAACCGAAGAAAACATGTCTATAAGCTATCAATTAACAGCCACTCCGTCCCGATGAAATGCTCCACACAGACCTAGAGTATAGCCACAAATCCAGGGATTAGATTGCACATATTCCGGAGCAATTCCATTGTTTACCAAATTAAGAGTGCTCGCCACATTTGACTCCGAATCTCCCGCCACTGATTCTAACAACATTGACGTTTGTTACAACCAACTCACGATTTAGAGGCAACAACCAAACCTCCCTCCTTCATAGTCTCACACCTGTCTTGTTTAGTGGAGCCATTAACAAACTCACGCAGAGTACGACATAATATATTGCTTATTTACCGGCTAGACCCACCCGATGAGATTACTCTGCTTGGCGAAACTAGAGGACATTTGGGTGATAGCTGCAACGTGAGTGTGGTGGTTATTCCGCCTTCAAAGATGCGGACAACAATTATATGCATTAACCCTCGATTTGAACTTTCAAGAAATATCTAAATTTAATGATGATGGGTATTCAAGGATCCATTCAATGGGTAACAACCCCTCTAGCTAAGATTGAAAGCCAAAAGATACAAAAGCAGTTGACTGAATCCAAGTCGGTGTGAGAGTGTTTGCTAAAAATATTTTGGTCCAACTCACTCTCTTTCTAAAGCATTGGATTTATAACTAAGATCTCGATTCACATGGACATGCTTTCATCAATGGAATGTCAGTATGGCTTCATAATAATACTGAAAATGCAGCTCATACAGTTTCTTGTACCAGACTGGGGTGATAGTTATTTTCCTAGCATTTAGTAGCATTCCCTACTTAAAGTGCTATATAGTGTGATGGTTTGCGTGAATGGATCTGTCTTGGGAAGTCCTGGGAACATAGAGCTCAAGCAGGTTGTTGATTAAATCCTCACACTCCTGACAGATAATTATCGCAAAATCGTTGCCAAAAATATTTTATGTTTTTGTTTTTTATTTTATTTTGGTTGTTATACCTATTTCTCTTGGGTGGGCAATGTTTGCTTCAATTCCACAGATTCCACTTACTTGTGGCATTCAATCCAATGATCTGTATGCCCTCAACATGGGATGTATGTCATCTAGGCTACAGCAGAAGGAGTGGATCAATTCCATCGATCGCCCCATTGTAGAGCATCCCAGAAATGAACATCAAAGTGCGGTGAGGATAATTCCATGAAGTTGAAAGGATTGTGTGGATGCAAACCGTTTAGGGTTTCCCAGCTGCTACGCAATGAATACCATGCAGAGAATGGGGCATGGTCAAAAGGGAACGGGATACAGGTCTATAAGTCTCATGTACCAATTTAGTATCTAACTTTACCTTCACAACATTATTCTATTTTAAAATCTCCACATCCAATAAACACTATCCCATTTGCAAATTTTGTTATTTTCGTATTATTTTATAACATATTCTTTAATAAAATTGGCAATGTTTATCATGAGCATAATAACCCAATTTCAAGAAAAATTGAAACCTAAAACTGGCTTGAACGAAGTCATTTTGTAAGAATCTATCGCACATTACCATTCACGCATTACCCCATTTACAAACGGATACGGCAAACAACAACGAGAGCCACCACACCATCATCAGCCATCCGAGCAATAATAAACACATCCAATGCTATATGTTTCTTGCAATGATTGGCATGTGTGGAAACGCCACCAGATCTTCACTGGCCGAATTCCACGCATCCATCATCTAGTCAACATTTCCCGTCATATTTCATTTAGTCATGATGGATATTAAACTATTAATATTCTTCTTTGTAATCTTTAACATTTGACCTAAGCCTCGTGATCTTTACAGAATTGTATCATAGCAGCAATTTCATTTAGTCTTTTAGAAAATTATTCAAATTGTAACTCCATCATTTTACCATCAAGTATGAAGCTTGTGAAAAAAAACAGTTTAGGAAAAATAAATATCAGTGAACAACTAGTTAATTTTCTCAATATGAGTATTGATTTAACAATTTCTATAAAATCTAAAAAGAAAAAAATGATATTAAATTCTCCCTTTAATTGATCGAATCTCCAAATGTAGCTATGGTTAAATTCTACGGTTACTACTTGCACAGTTTGTGTGATTTTTCCTTTATTCATACATCATGCATGTAATTGCCGACGATGGGAGATGTGGCTATATTTGTACAATAGTGAGGCATTTCTGCCTTAATTTATGGTATAGGTGTGGAGTTCAAATGCATAGTCCCAATGGTATCTTAAATTGCTGGGAGTGTGTGAATCAAAACCAATATCTCTACGATTTCACCAGTACCATTAATAATTGATTCTCATGCATTCCTTAATGCTAGTGAACGATTTGGGGAAGAAAATTGGAAAACAATGGTTTCTTCATGATTAGTGAAATCTATTGCATTTTCCCTACGATCTAGCAATTTGTTGAGAATAAGGAATCTTAGTGGTGATAGCATTGAATGTAATCCCATGAATATCAAATAGCATGCCTTAAAAACTGGACAAATTCCATGTGGCACTACAGTAAATTATGTTTCACTTGAAACTTGTGAGAACCGATGATGTGGAAAGTTCATATTCCAAACAATATTACAACTAAGTAGTGTGAGTGTCCGCCTTTCTTTTTATTTCTGCAATTTGTAAACGCATAAATGATCTAATTAAGCGGCAATAAACAACTAAATAACAGAATTTCGGTAGCAAAATTTAATCAATTGATGTCAATTCACGTGATGATATCTTTTATCATTAAGACGCCTTCCATCCTCTTTGAAATCGTGGAAACAAAATCGAAGAAAATTCTAATTTTATCGTACTAATAGCTTGAAATTGAAGGCAGTTGCTATCGCAGCTAATTCTTCTTCTTAAATTTTATTTTTGCACAGTAGGACCTGGCGCATCTTCCGTTTGGTGGAGGTATATGTTTGTTTCAATCTTTCAAATTTATCATAAAAAATCATTTGATTGCACACTCTTCTCTATTCCAGATCATTAAGATAGTCTTCTTTTATAGGGGTCGACCCTCTCTCTCTGTTGCTCATTCATTACATGAAGACGCATTAATCTTTGTAAAAGGAGGATGTAAAAACTTTGATTTTTGTTCCTATTGCAAAAAAATTAAAAATGTTAGAAAAAAAAACACATTGACATAATAAAACTTATATTAATATACATAAACTTATAAGATTAAAATAAACATATAAAAAATTGTCTTTTTGTAAATAAATCAAATTTAAAAAATATATAAACAAAAACAACTTCAGAAATAATAATAAAAGGGTTATGATAACATTACAAAAATAAAAATTAAATTAAATTAAAAACTAAAAACATATAAATAAATAAAAAGTATTAGGTAACAAATAAAATCATAAAATTATAAATTATAAATGAACTTGGAATCTTCTCAAAATGTTATGATTGTTGCGCTAACTTGTTTTTGCAAGTCACTCAGAAATAGGTTTTGACAAGAAGGGTCGCTGCTTTTAGGTATAAGAGCATTTTTATTTATTCTCTTTAACTTTTTATTGAGCACATAATTTCATGTATTTTCAATGCTCTCACAATTTTGTTGCAGGGAAATACTAACCTATTTCTTTTGCATATTTAAAGACGAATGAATGGCATGCAGAAATAATTTCCAGAATTGTAGAAACTTTTCAGGAAAAAATGTCCCATTAAAATCTTCCACTATGTATGTCATGACATTTTGCTACCACAAAGAATCCTTTCAGAAACCAATTATGCCATGTCATGATTACTTACCCTTTTTCCTTCCAAGCTTATTCTTCATCCATGTTAGAGTCTATTTTTTCTGCCTTATACATCATAACTTCCCGCATGTCCACCTTTATGAGTCGCACACATTTTCCTCATTTTTAGTTTATCTTTTCCCTTCTGAATAAAACCATTCAGTTTCATTTCCATGACTACATTGCTTTGTTATCCCTGTCATAAAAATTGTTTAACCATGAGATCATTTATCTATAGTCCTATCACTCATTATGTACAACTCGTGTTGACTGATGTGGGATTCCTTAAGGCCCACCTTTCAACAATTCTTGCCCCATCTACCTCAGCACCTTATCTGGGATAGAGACTAGAGTTCATTTTCAGTACCTTGAGGCTTGCATGCCTTAATGGCAAGTTCTCTCGCTAACAATATTGGGAATACATCAATATCCCTTGATCGTTAGATCTTGCAAGTGGCTCGACATCAGCTCATTTATTCGCAATTTACACAATGTACTTAGGTACCTTGGCACTCATTGACATCAATGGTGATATTTCCTTGCATTTGTTAATGACATTCATCAATGGTCGGTAATCCAATGACTTCTTTCCATGTTCGACATCGACACATTTATTCGCATGGTAAGAATTGTACCATCAAGTTTTATAGCAGGTGAAGACTATATACCTTTCATGACACCATCAACAGTTTTACAGCGGCATACTTCCAGCCATATGAGAGTACCACAGTTCTACTTTCAACTCTCATCTTTTACTTCATCCAACCAAGCAGCAGTTCAGATCCTTTACTTCACATTCTATGATCCAGAAGCAGCAGCCACATTCCTATTGCATAGTTCATCAACTTTTTGGGTAATTGGAAGTATGTTGTTTTCTAATCTTTAACCATTTAATTCCTTAAATTCTATAAAATGAATGAATTTGGAAAATTCCATCACCATGTTACATTACCTTACTCATTTTCATGAACCTAAGACATCTTCAGTTGGGGGGAGGGCGGTATATCATTACCATTCGATTCCATTTGACACATGTCGTCATCTTATTCACCATTGACCAACATGTCTCTTCAAACATAAATTTTATTATAATTTGCATAGCATGAAGACAATGTTTTCCAATGAACATTGATAGCTTATCATTTCCAGTGAAAGTATACTTTTAAATCCTATGTATTGCAGTAAAAACACAAGTAAAAGAAATGAATGTTGTTAACACAAGAACCAACCACAAAAACAAAAATTAAAAAAAAAACGGCTACTACTTATGCATTTCACATCATGGAATGACTTACTATTACAAATATCATTATGCAAAGCCAAAGTTAAAAAGCCAAAAAGTTCATGTACAGTTGCATGAGGACATGCAACACGTTCAGTTGGGGGGAATGATTGGTCGCCCAAATGACACATTTTCATCATATGTTTTCTTCATTACTCCTCACATTAAACCCTATTCCTCACTCCATTGACCATCCTTTATACCATTTTCATGAATAAATATGGGTTACCTTGTTATTTTCCAAATCATTTATTTTTGAGTATTTTGAGTGAATTTGTTGTTAAATATTAAGAAAATTAATATATCTTCATTATACCTTAAAGTTGGATGAGTTTGGTGATGATTACAGGTATATTTGAATACTTTAACAAGCTCAAAATTCACCACTTAGCCTCAAATTCGAATTTCATCTTCAAGATGTGGGTTAATTTCAAGGAGAAGATCATGGAATTGTGGAGAGAATATCTCATCTAATATTTGTTGGAGGATTTGAATGGATAAGCTAAGAGAAAATTGGGTATGTTGGAGAATTTTGAGGGATAAGTTGAGAACAAAGTGGATTGTAATTATGATTAGTTATCTTGAATTCATGTATAAATAGGAGGGCTCTCTCCTCATTTTGTTAGAGGCCTCTCTAGTGGTGTGAAAGTAGAGAAATAGTTAGTTTATGTTTTTTTTGAGAGTTAGTCATAGAGTAGATTTTCATTGTTATGTAATGGAGATGATGCTTAATGCAAATCCTTTTATTCTGTCAAGTTAATTTGAGTTTCTTTATTATGAAGTGTTAATATATATTTCCAGTTATTTCTTTCTTATGAATTGTTAGTATAGATTTTCAGTGATGTATTGGTTATGAATTAGTTGTGTTGATTTTATGTGAGCTCACAAGTTAATGTTGATTGTTTTATATCAGTTTGTTTCATGTAATCTTATGCTTTCTTAGATTAGATTTATTTCATGCAATTTCCTGCTTTTCTAGATTAGATTTATTTTCATGTCATTTCCTGCTTTCACAAGCTTAATTCAATTTCAGTTGCATGTATTTTTAATTTCAGTCACCTAGAATATTAGATTAAGTTAGCAATACTCTGCCCATGCATATATTTTGTCTGTACCTCACAATTTTACGTTCTCTCTGGGTTGACAATTAAATCATTGGATATATGTTATAAATTGGTTAATGTTTTTCCCCAACACATTCCATCCAACCCTCGTCTTCATGGTACCCGCAACCTTTGCAAACCAGGGCTCTTCTCGTCGGAGTTCATCTTTAATATGCATTTTTCACAGATGAGCATCTTAATTGACAATTGCAAAGATAACAGGAACCTACCTCTTGGTCCTTTGAAGAAATCCCTCTCCACATCGCTATAATATTTGACGATGTCGACTGAAAAATCAGTGATGTATCCTTCCAATATGTTGTTAAGCCACACTTCGACAACCCTTAACGCTCTATTATCTACCTCCTGCACCTGCTAGATCAAATTTGGGGTTCGGGAAGTTGGTTCGCCTCCTTGGAAATTTATCTTGTGATAGGTTAACTGCGCTAACCACTCATACAAGATGATCAAAAACTCAGAGAAAAAGTACTCGTGGAGATCGGAATATAGGTATCTTCCTAGCCACTCTTCTATCATCAATCTAGGTTTCTAATTTTCTTCTGACGTGAATTCCCAAGCCTTCTGGTTGAACCAATATTGAATCTTTGGTCTCGTCGGATGCCACAACATGTCCTCCTTATCCATGCACTAGGCCCTTGGCAACGGAAACATTTGTTGACATAGATCCATCGACAAGGGTTCACTCTTTGTCAACACCCTTAACTCAGTGATCTCCCTGAGCATCGGCCCAGACAGGTTTTACCCTATCCAGCAACACCTATGGAGCAAATGAGGTCTCACCCGATAATTTTAAGGGAGAAACAGTCGAAACCATGTTTACGCAGTAAGAAGGATGGTTTGCACACCTAATGTTCAACTATGACACCATTACTTTGCAGATCCAAGCATTGGTTCATTTAGCATAAATTCATATCATCATTCACCATATCACATCAACATATTCAGATCGCAGCAGAAGAATTGATGCATAAATAGATCTACCAATATAACATCTTTTAAAACATAAAATCATTGCATCATTCAGAAAGAAGCATCATTTTGCAGTATTCACTCATTCATATTACATCGCAGAAAGCAAGAAAACAAGAAGATTTCAAAAGACACAGTGTTTTCATCAAATATCTATCATGTCCTATTAACTCCGCTTCAAAACTACAGGTTCTCAACAAAGTTCCACAATTCAGATCTCACATCAAAGATAGATCACATATGCGCTTTCTAAGTACACAAAATATGATCTCTCCAAAATTCATATCCAAGGATCCCAAATATGATCTCACAATTACAATCCTAGATCTATTTATAGGCTTCCACCTTTACAAAATGGTCCACTTAGACCAACTTCCTAACTAATTGGACCAAAGACTCCAAAATAATGACCAAGGTCTACAAAATATGACCAAAATATACAAAATACGACCAATCCGCTTTACGCACCATATTACACCTTGCGCATCATCCTTGGTGTTACGCAACTAACTATCTCCAAAACTGCTTTCCAACACCACTAGAACCAGATTTTCAATACTTGTCAAATTTTACCAATGAGGGCATTTTCTGGCATGGTGCAAAACAAGCTAAGTGGTTATATTGGTAGGCCAATCTTTTCTTAACCTTATACTTTTCTCCAAAACTGATCCAATAGTCAAGTGCATAAATCAGCCACCTTCAAGATTATGTTTTCATAATAATTATACCCCTCACTTGTGAGAAATGGTGGTCATTTTGTTAAGACCATTTAGACCAACTTTAGGTGCAAAATAGGTTGAATGGGTGTTTTGGCAGGCCAATATATTATTTACCGGAGATGCTTTATCAAAATTTAGTCAATGGTGAAGTGTATTAATCATCCACCTAAAGGATGGTTCCTTCATAACAACTTTCTCTCTCTCAGGTAGGAAATGGAGGGCATTTTCCTAAGGCCACTTGGAACAGTTTTGCAATACTTGTCAAGTTTTTCCAATGAGGCCATTTTTTGACATGGTGCAAAACATGTTGAGTGGCTATTTTGGCAAGCTAATATTTTATTGAAAATATTTTTTTTCCAAAACTGATCCAATAGTCAAGTGAGTAAATCATCCACCTGCAAGATTATGTTTTCAAACTAATTTTATCCCTCACTAGTGAGAAATGGTAGGCATTTTCCTAAGGCCATTTAGGCTGTATTTAGGTGCAAAACATGATGATTGGCTATTTTGGCAGGCCAATATAATATTCACCAGATATTGTTTATTAAAATTGAGTAAATGGTGAAGTGCATTAATGATCCACCTACATTACGGTTCCTTCATAATAACTTTCTCTCTCTCAGGTAGGAAATGGCGGGCATTTTCCCAAGGACACTTGAAATAGATTTTTATTACTTGTTAAACCAATGAGGGAATTTTCTAGCATGTGCAGCAAGCTTATGTTTTCTGGAATAATTTTATCCCTCACCTATGAGAAATGGTGGGCATTTTGCTAAGGCCATTTAGTCCATTTTTAGGTGCAAAATAGAATGAAAGGTTGTTTTGGAAGGCCAATATATTCTTTACCAAATACTATTTATAAAATTTTAGTCAATGGTGAATAGAATTAATGATCCACCTAGATGATGATGCCTTCATCACAAATTTCTCTCTCCTGGGTAGGAAATTGCAATTATTTTCCCAAGGTCACTTGAACCATATTTTCAATACTTAACAAATTTTACCAATGAGGCATTTTCTGACATGGTGCAAAATAGGCTGAGTGGTTTTTTTGGCAGGCCAATATTTTCTTAACCTTAGACCTTTTTCCAAAATTCATCCAATGTTCAAGTGCATAAATCGTCCACCTGCAATCTTGTGTTTTCAAAAATAATTTTATCCCTCACTGGTTAGAATTGGTGGGCATCTTCCTAAGGCCATTTAGGCTATATTTAGGCACAAAATAGGATGAAAGGATGTATTGGTAGGCCAATATATTCTTCACCAGAGACTGTTTATAAAAATTGAGTCAATGGTGAAGCACATTAATCATCCACCTTCATGATGGTTCCTTCATAACAACTTTCTATATCTAGATAGGAAATGGAGGGTATTTTCCTAACGCCACTTGAACCAAATTTTCAATACTTGTCAAATTTTACCAACGAGGGAATTTTCTAGCATGGTGCAAAACAGGTTGAGTGGTTGTTTTGGAAGGCCAATATTTTCTTAACCTTAGATGTTTTTCCAAAAATGAGCCAATGGTCAAGTGCATAAATCATCCACCTTAAAGCTTATGTTTTTGGAATAATTTTATCCCTCACTAGTGAGAAATGGTGGGCATTTTCCAAAGGCCATTTAGGCCATATTTAGGTGCAAAACAGGATGAATGGTTGTTTTGGTAGACCATTATATTATTTACCATATACATTTTATAAACATTGAGTAAATGGTGAAGTGCATTAATCATTCACCTGCATGATGGTGCCTTCATAAAAACTTTCTCTCTCTCTCAGGTAGGAAATGGAGGGAACTTTCCCAAGGCCACTTGAACCATATTCTCAATACTTGTCAAATTTTACCAACAAGGTCATTTTCTGGCATTGTGAAAAATAGGTTGAGCAGTTATTTTGGCAGGCCAATATTTTCTTAACCTTAGACTTTTCTCCAAAAATGATCCAATGGTAAAGTGCATAAACCATCCACCTACAATATTATGTTTTCATACTAATTATATCCCTTGTTGGACACACCAGGTACACTGAGAGGGGGGTGAATCAGTGTGCACAACATTTATTACATTTTCAATTTTAACAATCAACAACTTATTCAATATTATGAATTATCACATTATCATTATATCATTATCGACATTATTATCATCATCATATCATCATCACATAAGAAGCATAGCATGATACACAGTACACCATATTCTACGTGGAAACCCAAGTCCCGTGGGAAAACCACGGAATCCTTATAATAATAGTTTTCTGGCAACAACTGGAAGGAGGAAAAACCCCTTATTACAATGA
This sequence comes from Pseudotsuga menziesii, assembly GCA_001517045.1. Taxonomy (NCBI): domain Eukaryota; kingdom Viridiplantae; phylum Streptophyta; class Pinopsida; order Pinales; family Pinaceae; genus Pseudotsuga; species Pseudotsuga menziesii. The sequence continues at coordinate 189,092 of LPNX010566609.1, forward strand.
CTTCAATTCTCCATATACAACTCAAAGGAGGATACAACCCCATGATTTAGAGGATACAACCTGAAGGAAGCTCTAACTCCCTAGTTCTCTGGCTGCAACCAGAAGGAGACTACAACCCCCTTTCCTTACCCTATGATACCACCCCAATATGAACATGGAAATTGTTGAACCTCGGTTGCACTGATCATGTGAACCTACTAATCAACACCTGTAGTACACTACACAATCTGTACCACATTTCACAACCACTACCACTACTAACCACTAATCGTCATCTAATCACTACTCATCAACTTATCACTATCCACGGTATCACACTTCTCATCAACCTATACATTCAACCTGTCCAATCAAGTTGTACCAATCAATATGTTGCTCACATCATCTGACTTAGTCAATATGAGTATAACCAATTGCACATCAAACTCATTCCACCTGATTCAAACCAACTGCTCATACAACTTAGCTAGTCTGATTCAGAACAATTTCACACAAGAAAACCTATGCCAATCATGCTCAATTGAACCAACCTATACCAAGTTGCTTGTGTACCTGTGCCAAATAAATCATATACTTGATTTAATCTAATCAAGTGCTCTGACAATCAACCAACTCTTATTACTTGTCCTAGTTCATCAAGTAAGAGACACATTTGAGCAACCAAGAGACTTCACATATAGTCAACCAAACTTTTTCCAAACACACTCAACTCAATGACATCACAACCAACCTAAATCATAGTAAAGGAATACTTGATAGTTAAACATGATAAACCTCATCCAAGAATTTAAGACTTAACCAACTATGTAAAACTCAGCCAGTCTCATAAACTCTTAGACATAAAACGATTTTCACTCCACTCAAATCAAGTCAACAAATCAATCAAATATCAACCAAATAGTCACTTACAATACTATCAAAGGTTGTCATTAACAGTGAATAAAATTCCAACTCCACTTAGGTCAAAGGCACAATGATCAACACTTGTCAAACTAATTTTCAAATAAAACACTTAGGTTCATCAAAGAAATCACCCACGAGATCTATTACTTGCATGTCAACTTCTCATTCAATACTACACTATACAACAATCAAGATAAACACCAAGATCTATGCCAGAAATATCCAAGATAATAACCAAGATCTATATCTGTTAGTTTTTCAACATTAAGCTAGCATTATGTTAGGATCTTTACTGAGAGAATAACAAGTACAACAATCAAACACAAGCACATCACAAGAGACAAGAGACACAAAGAGTTTTCCTCGGGGAAACCATAAAGGAGAAAACCCCGCAACTTCCTCAGAGATAGAATCAGCACCAAAACAGTAAAATCCCCAAAGCAGTAGTCTTCTTCTTCTGTCTAGTCCCAGTGTATTTCCTTCCTCACTAATGCGCCACACTTGAGTGAGTGAATGATATGTGTTACAAGTGATAAATAGAGAGGCTCTCACTCTCTATTTATATTCTTTCGTTCACTTGAAGTGCACTCAATCATGTCGGCCCAACTTAACAATTGCTTACTAGAGCCTACATCTCTATGAGTGTATAATAACCCTAGTGCCCCGAAACTGTGGGGACTTTAACAATGACTTGACATGACTTGTTTACATTATTGATCCTCCTGATCGGAACATCGGGGCATGACAACATGACTCAAATACATAATAGAAACATCCTGGAATAACCATCGGGTTACAATACATAAGATACATAGATGAATACATTCCAAAGTTACATATACATCAACACTCCCTCTTAACTAGAAAGGTATTCTTTCGACACAATTTTCAGCACTGGTCTTCTTCTCTGTATCGACTGGATCATCTCGTCATCTGCATCTTGAGTCTTCAAGTCATCTTCATCTTCAAGTCATCTTCACTGGATCTGTATCATCTCTCGATCTGGATCATCATGGAACATCATCACTGGATCTGGATCATCTCTCGATCTGGATCAGCATCACTGGACTAGATCTGGATCACCTCTCGATCTGGATCATCACTGCTGGATCTAGATCATCACTCGATCTGGATCATCACTGGTGCTATCTCATGATTCTTCTCATCACAGGAATTTCTACAGAGCCATCCCTTTTTCATGCTGGTTGTAGGCCTACCCATCATGTAGGTCTTCGCCCAGCACTTACATCTTACCTACTCGTCAGAAAGGCACATCCATCCAGACAAGAACACATCCTATCACAGTGATGGAAGAATCCCATCCAGACAGGAACACATCCTATCACAGTGATGAGAGATTTCAGCACTTACATCTGACCTACTCGTCAGAAGGGCACATCCATCCAGACAGGAACACATCCTATCACAGTGATGAGAGATTTTAGCACTTACATCTGACCTACTCATCAGAAGGGCACATCCATCCAGACAGGAACACATCCTATCACAGTGATGGAAGACTCCCATCCAGATAGGAACACATCCTATCACAGTGATGGAAGAATCCCATCCAGACAGGAACACATCCTATCACAGTGATGGAAGACTCCCATCCAGATAGGAACACATCCTATCACAGTGATGAGAGATTTCAGCACTTACATCTCAGCACGTGAGAATACATCCCTCAGTCACTCCAAAAAGGCTCTACACTTACATCCATCCAAACAGGAACACATCCTATCACAGTGATGGAAGGGCTTGCACTCACATCTGATCCTATGAGAACACATACCAGCAGTCATATCAAAATGGCCCCCAGTCCTTGACTGAGCTACCTGGTAACTGACCAGGCGCCTCCATTCTCCTAGAGAATGGCAGTTGCCCTTACATCCGACCTGCTTGTCGAAATGGCCAACACTCACATCTAACATGGAAGGAACTTAATCCTTTAGCCATGAAAGAATGGTTCAGCCCTTACATCTGATCAAGTGGGAACACATCCCTCTATCACATCAGAATGGCTACTCATTCCTACACTGAGTGATCCCGGTAACTGACCAGGTGCCTCCATTCCTAGAATGGAAATTGCCCTTACATTTGTCCTGCTTGACAGAATGGCCAGCACTCATATCTGACATGGAAGGGAGAAACCCTATCACCATGACAGAATGGCTCAGCCCTTACATCTGACCATGGAAGGAACCAATCCTCTCACCATGTCAGAATGGCTATGGGTCTCATCACTTTCTCTTGGGGGGAACCTCGATCTGGAGAACACCAAGTCTCTCCCTAAAGTACTCAAACTTCAGCCTAGCCAATGGCTTCGTCAATACATCAGCTATCTATTCCTTCGTCGCAACATACTGGAGCTTCACTGTTCCTCTCTGCACCATATCCCTGATATAGTGATACTTGATCTCGATATGCTTCGACTTGTCATGGAACGCTGGATTCTCTGACAGCTTCACGCAACTCTGGTTGTCACAATGTATACAGGTAGCATCCAACTGGAGATCAAATATATCAGACAGTAGCTTCCGTAGCCATACTGCCTCACAACTAGCTGAACAAGCTGTGACATACTCTACTTCAGCTGTACTCAGTGCCACACAAGATTGCTTCCTGCTAAACCAAGAGATCACACCTGATCCCATACTGAAGCAACATCCTGAAGTACTCTTCCTATCGATGGCACTTCCTGCCCAATCTAAATCAACATAACCCTCTAGGTTAATATTTTGATTCGCATCGTACTTGAGCCCATAATCAACTGTACTCTTCAGGTACCTCAGAATATGCTTTGCAGCAATCAAGTGAACACTTCTCAAATCTGTCAAGTACTGGCTCAAGGTGTTCACAGCAAAGCAAATGTCTGGTCTCGTGTTCGTCAGGTACATCAATGACCCAATCATCTGACGATACATTTTAGCATTAACCGAATCTGATGAAGCATCACTCAATAGCTTCAGGTTCGATGCCATAGGTGTGGCCATAGCTTTGCAGTCCATCATCCCAAACCTCTTCAGGATCTCCACTGCATACTTCCCTTGTCCAAGGAAGATTCCATCTGTACTCTACCACACCTCCATACCTAGAAAGTAATGCATCATCCCCAAGTCCTTCATTCCGAACTCAGCAGCAAGATTTCTCTTCGTATCATCAATCAAACCATCTGTACCTATCACAAATAGATCATCTACATACAGTAGGAGTATCACTGGGTTGCCATCTTCAACCTTGTAGTAAAGGTTGGAATCTGCTTTACTCTTGGTAAAGCCCAAACTGGATAGAAAGCTGTCAATTCTACCGTACCAGGTCCTAGGTACCTATTTCAAACCATATAGGGCTTTCTTCAATCTGCATACATGAGACTCTCTGTCATGTGTCTCAAAACCGAGTGGTTGTTCTACATACACTTCCTCTTCTACTACACCATTCAAGAAGGCAGTCTTGACATCCATTTGGTGTATCCTCCATTTCATTACTACAGCCAGAGCGAGTACTGATCTGATGGAAGTGTATCTGGCTACAGGTGCAAAGGTCTCTTCATAGTCTACTCCCTCTTTCTGAGAGAATCCTCGATCTACAAATCTTGCCTTATACTTTTCAATGCTACCGTCTGCAACATGCTTAATCTTGTAGATCCATTTGGAAGTTACAACCGACTTCCCTTCTGGTCTTGGGACAACATCCCAAACATCATTCTTCATGATCGATTGATATTCTTCGGTCATAGCATCCTTCCATTATTTTTGTTTTGCCGCTTCTACATAACTAGAAGGTTCTTTATCAATAAAATCACATAGTAAAGCTACATATCCGGAATTAGATCTGGTCCTCTTTCTTTCTCTGTGATTCTCTTTTGGAGCCCCATATCTTTCCGCACCTTGGATAAGTTCACGTACCCAAGCAGGTTTCCTCTTATGAGGATTCTTCTCCAGAGGTGGATCTACAGGTCTTTGTGGTTCCTCAAACTCTCGATCTTCTTCTTGAGCTTATTCGTCCATGATTGTATCATGGATCCTGGGTACTTCTGCTTCTGCTTCTTCAGGTTCTTCAGTAGGTTTCTTTCTGGATTTGTTGTAAGTTGTACCTTCATCAAATGTCACATCCCTGCTGATGTCAATCTTCTTGTATCCTGGAAAATAGATTCTGTAAGCCTTCAAGCTTTCAGAGTATCCCACAAATATGCCCTTGTTTCCTGAAGGATCTAATTTTGTTCTCCTCTCTTTTGGAATGTGTATGTAGACAGGACAACTGAATATTTTGAGATGGCTGACTTTTGGTTTCTTGCCAGAGAAGACTTCTTCAGGAGTCTTGTTCTTGAGTACTCTATGTGGAGTACGGTTCTGTACATACACCACTATTCTGGCAGCTTCAGCCCAAAGATGCATAGGAAGGTCTTGATCATGAAGCATTGCTCTTGCAGCTTCCATGATAGTTTTGTTCTTTCATTTTGCAATCCCATTCTGTTGTGGATTATAAGGAGTGGACAACTCCCTCTTAATCCCTGATTCTTTACATAGCTCTTTGAATTCATTCGAAGTGAATTCTCCCCCATTATCTGATCGAATGGTCTTGATCTTCTTTTGAGTATGGTTTTCAATCAAGGCTTTGAATTCCTTGAACTTGCTGAATACTTCATATTTGTTCTTCATAAAGTAAATCCATGTCTTTCTAGAAAAATCATCAATAAAAGAAACATAGTATGCATACCTGCTTAGTGAGTTTGATGACTGTTGGGCTTAGGGCAGACTCGGGTTCTATACTTTTGTCTTCGCACCAACAAAAGACCCACAGTGTTGGCCCTTTCCGCAACAACCTGTGAACAGGTTGCAGTCTCACCCGAAACAGCTATGGGGTGCCGCAGAATCAAGTTTCTACAAGCAGAAGAGGGATATTACTGTACCTTTAGCTTCTAACAAATGATAATCATAAAATACAGAGCTTTGATATTCACTTGTTTAGCTTCGCGGTTAGATAAACAAATAGTGCCTTGCTTAACCCTTTACTGGGAATTCACAGCGAAGTTAGTATTTAGCAGTGATCTTACTTATCAGTTATATAATTATTAATGCATAAAAGAACATAACAACAACACAACAGAACCACAACACACGATATAACGTGGTTCACCCCCAGTTTAGGGGCTACGTCCACAGAACTGTGTTTTATTTAGCTCTTTACAAAAACCACAGTTCTGATCTACGCACTCAGCTGCAGATCCCTTCAATTCCTCAAGCTGCGCACTAAGCTGTAGATCTCTGCACACACAGGTGTAGATCTTCTTAATCACCCAAAACCCTCTGCACACACAGCTGCAGAGGTCATCCACGCACACAGCTGGGACTTAACCTTTCTTACAAAATAAGCCTTAGCTTCGCATCAATTCATCTTACATCAAAAGCCTAAACTGACTTTTTTACAAGAGTGCTTATTTATAGTGCACTTATTACAAAACCATGGGCTTAAACCATGGGCACCCTAAACCCTAAACCCTAGACTTAAACCATGGGTTTATTACAAAAAGAAGGCTTTGACTCAACCCCGACACCCCTAAGACTATTTTGAGTCACAACTCCGCTTACAAGCTTCCACAAAAATCGCGGAGTTACCAAAATTAAGGACCGTTAAGGTGCGCGCCCTAACAGGCCCCTAAGACTCACCAGTGTCCTGTCCCAGGACACTCAGCTGCTCGTTTGGTGGGAGAAATTTGCTGGCAAAGATAGTGAACTGCTTGTTGAGGCCACGCATGATATTGTCAGATGCTTGTTCCTTCTCCATCAACTCCTGTAATGCTGTCGCTGACGCTTCGCTAGCCTTTTCCTGTGCAAATGCATCGTATTCCTTCAGAACTTTGAGCTGGATGTCCACAGCAGTACTCAATTCCAAGGCCTCGTTGACAAGGGGTTGCATAGAATCTTCCAGCAGTGTTGCTTTTTTTCTGTACGACTCAATCTCCTGCTGGAGTTCCTTGCTTTGTTTTACCTTGAGCATTTTCTGCATAGGGGGCAGGGTCTTAATTTCCACTTTTACCACGTCCAACTCTGCTTGTCACTTCTTGATGGTTTCCTACAGCTTTTGTACTACGGGGTTTTCCCATTTGTTCCCATGTCTGCTTAGTTAAGACATTTACTTCTAATCCTAGATCCAAGATGACATCAGTCATGTCATATTCTTGTATCTGAGCATTCAATCTCATCTCCCTGCCAGTTCTTCTGACTCTATGAACAGTTTTTTCCTTACCAGGACTTCGCTGAGGTTCGTAAGAAGCAATAACTTTCTGCAACTCATTTAAAGCAGTCTGATTTCTTAAGAGCTTCATACAACTCTGTAAAAAGGAGGACAATGTACTTACTTTATCCGTCGAAGCTTCTTGTGGCTGCGACTGCTGCTAAGGTTGTTGTGCAGGTGCTACTGAGGTGTTGGGGTCAGCAAAGTCTCTCTTGGCTTCCATAAATGTCTCTTTTTCCCTTTCGACATCAAATGCTGGAATTTTTTCTGGGGCCTTACGAATCCAAGCCTCGGCAGGTTGTTTCTCCTTGTTCTGCACTTCCGTCGTAGCTCCACTCCTAGTAACAACATTAATGGCTGGGATAGGTCGTTGCTCAATAATGATCAGCTGAATATTCTGAGTAGGGCCACTATTTATTTCTTGAATCTTGGCTATCAGCTGCGAGCATTTCTCAATCACATGGTCGACAGCTCTGCAATATCGACATGTTGTAGTTGGGTTTCGACAGTCTCTAGCTAGATGTCCTGTTAGGTTACAGTTATAGCACACAACCTGGCCTCGTCCTCTGCCAGCCATACCACCACAACCACGACCTCCAAAAGTTCCTCGACCTGATGTACTACCACGGTAACCATATCCATCATTTCCTTGCCCATCGTTCTATACCTGATAAGCATCATAAGTTCGTTCTCTCATGAGTTCAAAGCTGCGAAACTCATCTTCGTTGTGTCCCACTGACTTACAGAACTTGCAATAAGGGTTCTTAGGGACTTGCACATACCTCTACAGAAGATAGCAGTCTTCAGGTTGATGCTGGCCAGTTGTCCTACAGATCTCACAATATAGAACACTAGGGTTGAACGGGTTTGGTGCACCAGAATTCAGGTAATTTCTTACCGCATGACACTGTTCCTTGTCATGACCTTCTGTCCAACATCGTGTACACCAAACCTCTTCATGACTAGCTTTCCCTTTTTTCATATCGCGAAGCTCTAGAGCCATCACTGCCAACTGCGCTTGTAATTGAGCGATACCAGAATTATCTTCGACAGGGGCTGTTTCAAGCTTCATAGCGATTTCCAGAGCCTCCTGCTGATCCACAACCTTCTGTTGCATGAGTGGAGTCCTGATGTGTGGTAACAAAGCTAAGATAAACCATTCCTTATGCTGCGCTGGTCCAATAGTGAAACTGACTTGATCTAGTAGAACTTTGAACCTTTGATCAAAGTCCCACACTGATTCTCCTCGCCGCTGTTGAATTTCCTTTAGTTCAGTGATGCACTGTGACTCTAATTTAGGTTTCTTAAATTCCTTTATCATTGCTGCTTTTATATCAGCCAAGACATGGCTCTAAGTACTGGAAAAATTCATGAACCAGGTCAAAGCATGGTCTTTAAAAGAAGTAACCAGCTGCACTCTTCTTGTATCTTGATCCGTAATGTTCTTAACAGTCCACACTGCTTCGCATATGAACCAGAACTATTCTGGATCCTCTGATCCAGTTCCTTTGAAAACAGGGAGCTTAATGTCATCATTCATATGGGCCATCGCGGATCTAGGGGGGGGGAGGGGAACTGGTAGTAGGCGGGGGGAAACTTACTAGGGTAGACTGATTTGCGACAGGAGTACTCGGGCTAGGGTTACTTTCAGACTGTGACGGGTTCTCAGGGATAATAGGTCTTCGCTACGGGGTTACCGGAGGATTTCCAACAGAAGGGGTTTCTTCGGGCTCTGAGGTTGCTGGACTTACGGGGTTAGACTCGGTATTCTGACCTAGGGTATAGGACTCAAAATTTCTCTTGTACCTTTTTCCACTTCGCAGCAAACCACTTTGCTCATCAAAGGTACTTTCACTTGCAAACATAAGTTAGTAATACTAAATCTAACAGTCTAATTCAATAAGCAATATACCTTTTTCAGCCAATAGCATTTTAATTCTCAAACTAAATGAATTCAAGTATTTACCCCTTGGCCCTTTGAAAAACTGTCGTTCAGCTTTGCTGAAGGACGTACTTGTGTCAATGGAGAACTTCGTCACAAATGCTTCAGGGGTTCGCGTTGTCCAGAAATCAACAGCTCAGGATATCTCATTGTTCACCCTTTTCAATATATTAATTCTTGCGGGGGTCCATCAGGAAACTGACCTTCTTGGAAGTTCGTCCTTCTCTCTGTTAACCTGGATAACCACTGTTGCAACTCTATGTGGATACTACCAAAGAAACTTTCATAAACATCAAAAAAAGCGTACCTTTGTAAAAATTCATTTGAACTATGACGCGGATCTTTGTTCTCTTATACAACAAAGTTCAGATAAGTCTCTTCAATCCAATCACCAATTTCTTTCACTGAGGGTCCCCAAAACATAGCCCTCGAGGTACGACATAAACCCCTCTTGAGCAGATACTGAGTTCAACCAGCAACGGAACCAATTTGTTGGGCTTAGGGCAGACCCGGGTTCTATACTTTTGTCTTCGCACCAACAAAAGACCCACAGTGTTGGCCCTTTCGGCAACAACCTGCGAACAGGTTGCAGTCTCACCCGAAACAGCTATGGGGTGCTGCAGAATCAGGTTTTTGCAAGCAGAAGAGGGATATTACTGTACCTTTAGCTTCTAACAAATGATAATCATAAAATACAGAGCTTTGATATTCACTTATTTAGCTTTGTGGTTAGATAAACAAACAGTGCCTTGCTTAACCCTTTACTGGGAATTCACAGCGAAGTTAGTATTTAGCAGTGATCTTACTTATCAGTTATATAATTATTAATGCATAAAAGAACATAACAACAACAAAACATAACCACAACACACGATATAACGTGGTTCACCCCCAGTTTAGGGGCTACGTCCACAGAACTGTGTTTTATTCAACTCTTTACAAAAACCACAGTTCTGATATGCGCACTCAGCTGCAGATCCCTTCAATTCCTCAAGTTGCGCACTAAGCTGCAGATCCCTGTGCACACAGCTGCAGATCTTCTTAATCACCCAAAACCCTCTGTGCACACAGCTGCAGAGGTCGTCCACGCACACAGCTGGGACTTAACCTTTCTTACAAAACAAGCCTTAGCTTCGCATCAATTCATCTTACATCAAAAGCCTAAACTAAATTCTTTACAAGAGTGCTTATTTATAGTGCACTTATTACAAAACCATGGGCTTAAACCATGGGCACCCCGAACCCTAAACCCTGGACTTAAACCATGGGTTTATTACAAAAAGAAGGCTTTGACTCAACCCCGACACCCCTAAGACTGTTTTGAGTCGCAACTCCACTTACAAGCTTCCACAAAAACCACGGAGTTACCAAAATTAAGGACCGTTAAGGTGCGCACCCCAACAATGACATAGGACGCATACATCAGAGTGGATGATTTCTAGAATGCTTTTGGCTTTGCTTTCACTGCTGGAAAATGTCTTCTTTGTATTCTTTCCTTTCGCACAACCTTTGCAGACACCATCATGTTTGGCTTGAAATTCTGGAAGACCTTCAACAGCGTTGCTTGCAATAGGTAGTGCTCTGTAATGCACATGTGCAAACCTTCTATGCCAAAGCTCATTTGGTTCTACTGTATCATGGATCAAGGCTTGTTCTGGATGACCCTTCAATTTGTACAAGCCTCCTTCTTGTTCTCCAATTACTACCGCATCATCGATGGTATTTCCTTTTGGCCACATGATGACTTGACCATCTATGAATTCAACCCGCATTCCTTTTGCATGCAATGCTGAAATGGATAGAAGGTTCTTCTTGAGTCCTGGAACAAACAACACTTCTTTCATTGTTAGAGACTTACCAGAGTCTAGCTTGTATGAATATTCTCCGCTACCTTTTATTGGATATTGGTAGTCATCTCCTTGTTTCACCTTGTGAGGTGATTTATGTTCTGACAGTCTTACAAAAGATTCCTTGAATCCCATCATATGTTTGGAAGCCCCACTGTCTATAAGCCAATCATCACTACCATGAGTAATGTTACCTGTGAGAGCGGAGAGTAGAACATATTCATCCTCGCTTGAAGAATCTTCACTTTCATATCTGGATCTCTTCTTGGATGGTTCATCATCCTCTGCAGCATGAGCATGGTGTCTTCTTTTGTTGCTCTTCTTCTTATGAGATTGGTTCTTTCTCTTAGGACAATATTTTGCAAAGTGTCCTATCTCATCACATGTATAACATCTTAATCTAGATAGATCCCTTTTAGGATGAGAGCTCTTACCTTTGGAGTAATGATGTTTTCTTCTTTCCTTCTTGGAGTGAACTGTGAGGGCTTGATCTTCACTACCCATATTTTCTTCTCGAGCTACTATTCGAGCTTCTTCTTGAGAGAATTCTTCCCATAGTCTGCTGAATTTGAATAACTTCTTCCTAGCACAGATTCCTTGGATGAAAGCATCCCATGACCTAGGAAGGCCATTCAATGTAGTCATCATAGTCTCTGCATTTTCCAATTCTTCATCAACAGCTTCTAGTTGTTTCTTGATCTGAGAAACCCTTGTGAAGTATGACTAGATAGTTTCTGCATTTTGAATCTTCACATTCTTCAGTTGGTTCCTCATGGTCATCTTCCGATTGATGTTCTTTCCTTCAAACAATTTGGTTAGGGCATCAAACATAGCTTTAGGTGTCTTGAGAGAGGACACCTGTGGAATAAGGTGATCCTTAATAGAATCAGCAATGATCCTCTTTGCCATAACCATCTTCTTCTTATGTAAGGCCTTTGCCTCATCTCCCTCTGGAACTGGAACCTCCTCATGAATGTAGGAATCTAATTCATTCTCTTCCAGGACCAGGGAGATCCTATACTTCCAAGCTTGGAAGTTATCAGCTCCCTCAATCTTTTCATCAAGCTTGGTATGATGAGACATCTTAAATGAGAACCTTAAATGGAAATACAAAAGATTTTAGATCTTACCAGGTTCAAGATGTCGGATCTGAAACTTGAGCTGAATTCCTATAGAGCTGGTTCAGGAGCAAACTAAGGTTTTGATTTTTTGGAGTTCTGTCCACCCAAATGCCTTGAAATTTGTCCCTAACTTCGATTTTGGGGAGGATATCAATCCATGCCTGGGCTCACTGAAAAATTCCTCTTCTGTAAAAATCCCTAATTTTCGATCCCAGTGACAAGTCCAAAATTGAAAAACCTCATAATTGGATTCTATTTCAACAAAAAGATGCACCCTAAGGAGGAGAGTTGTTCCACCTTAATTTTGCTGAAAATCTGTGGAGGAAGGTCCACAAACTAGGAAGCCCTAGCTCCCGCAGCTGCACAGTGTCTTCTTCTCAGGTTAGCTCTGATACCATGTTAGTTTTTCAACATTAAGCTAGCATTATGTTAGGATATTTATTGAGAGAATAACAAGTACAGCAATCAAACACAAGCACATCACAAGAGACAAGAGACACAAAGATTTTTCCTCGGGGAAACCATAAAGGAGAAAACCCTGCAACTTCCTCAGAGATAGAATCAGCACCAAAACAGTAAAAGCCCCAAAGCAGTAGTCTTCTTCTTCTGTCTACTCCCAGTGTATTTCCTTCCTCACTAATGCGCCACACTTGAGTGAGTGAATGATATGTTTTACAAGTGATAAATAGAGAGGCTCTCACTCTCTATTTATATTCTTCCGTTCACTTGAAGTGCACTCAATCATGTCGGCCCAACTTAACAATTACTTACTAGAGCCTACATCTCTATGAGTATATAATAACCCTAGTGCCCCGAAACTGTGGGGACTTTAACAATGACTTGACATGACTTGTTTACATTATTGATCCTCCCGATCGGAACATTGGGGCATGACAACATGACTCAAATACATAATAGAAACATCCCGGAATAACCATCGGGTTACAATACATAAGATACATAGATGAATACATTCCGAAGTTACATATACATCAACAATATCAAGATCACATCAATATATATGCCAAGATAATCATCACCATATCCTTCATAACATATTCAATGACTTCAAAGATATATACCAATATATAATCTCACATACTAAGATCAAAGATGAACTATATCCATGAGAGACATGTTCCATCACAAGAGAAACCCAAAAGCATGAGCCATACCTTTTTGATGATCACAATATGAAGAAACAACATACAAACAAAAATAAACTCTATATCATGTCATCACATAGCCTTGACAACAATATTTCGGACGATCCAAGAATTTTGTAATTCTAATTTCGTATGAGAAAGTTATGTCAATTTTAATGAATCTCTTCAATCCTCAAAGATGCCCAAACATTTCTCCTCCACAAAGGTTCACACTTTTCTCCAAGAGTTGCGAAATACCAAAGAGAGACTTGATTGATGAACAAATCAAATGTTTGATATTCTATTTATAAAAGTCATGGAGGAAAGGTAGTACCTCAAACTAGGTTGACATGCAATTCAAAATTACAAATAATTAAATTCTTTTTTGTTTGGTTGGCTGACCCAAAAAGGTGGGGTACAACAACTTAAAAAATGCATATATCCTCAACCGTACGGAGTTAGAATATTCTCCAGATATCAATGAAAATGGATTGATGGGGACTATCTCTCTATGATGGGTTTATTTGCAAATTCTTGGTCTAATACCCTCAAATTCTTCAATTTGTAGAGGACATCAAGACTCCACACATAAAGGTGCCAAAGACCATGTTACCTTATGCATAAGTTCCAAGGTCTAAGGATTTAATGGAAATCATTAAAGGCATGAGATATTCAATGGTCTTCACATCCACATACTTCACATCACCAAGGAGGAGGGATCCACCATATACTTATCATATCAAGGGTATCAAGGACCCCAACACCACCAGTCAAGTGGGAACAAAGGTTTTTTCAAGAATATCATCATCATATTCAAGGTCTCCATATCATTAAAAACATATCTAATGGTTTCACTATATATCTTCATCACAATAAGAGTACCAACACCCCAAAAGAGGGGTAAAAATACCTCACCACTAGTTTGCAAAACCTTATGGGATTCCTATGCATGATCACAAGGATACAACATGTCAATGACCATATAGCAACCAAGGGCCATCATGTTGATGTAATTGTAACTTCGGAATGTATTCACTTGTATTTCTTATGTATTGTAACCCGATGTTTATTCTAGGATGTATTTGTAATGTACTTGAGTCATGTCATGCCCCGATGTTCCTATCGAGAGTTTCTATAATGTAAACAAGTCATGTCAAGTCAAGGTGGGTAACCCTCGTATTGTCTAAGGGTTAAAGTCCTCACAGTTTCGGGGCACTAGGGTTGTTAGACTGGGCCTAGTGAATTCAGCCCTAGTTGGGTTTAGTCAAGTTGAGAATTAATCTAAATAGAGAGCTAGCCTCTCTATTTATCACACACTCACTCACACTCAGTTGTAGCGCATAGTTGAGGAAGAGGAAGACACTGGGGCAAGGAAGAAAGAAGGTTACTGTTGTCGGGAGATCATCTTGCTGTTTTGGGTTTTACTTTTGGTGTTGATTCTATCTCTGAGGAAGTTGCGGAGTTTTCTCCATTTATGGTTTCCCCAAGGAAAAACATTGTGTTCATTGTCTCTTGTGTTTGATTGATGTGCTTGTTGTTCTATTAGTTAAAGATCCTAATATAATGCTAGCTTAATGTTAAAAATCTAACATGGTATCAGAGCTAACCTGAGAAGAAGACACTGTGCAGCTGCGGGAACTAGGGCTTCCTACTTTATGGATCTCTCTCCATATATTTTCAGCAAAATAAGGTTGGAATAACTCTCCTCCCTAGGGAGCATCATTCTGTCGAAGCAGAATCCAATTCTGATTTTTTTCAGTTTTGGACCCAACACTACTGCCGAAAATTAGGGCTTTTCATAGAAGTGGAATTTTTCAGTGAGCCCAGGCCTAGATTGATCTCCTCCTCAAAATCGAAGTTTAGAGATCAATATCAAAGCATTTGGTTGGACAAAACTTCGGAAAAGCAAAACCCTAATCTGCTCCTGAACCAGCACTGTAGAATTCCAACTCCAAATCCAGATCCGACATCTTGACCTTGTAAGATCTAAATCTTTTGTATTTCCATTTGAGGTTCTCAAATAATATCTCTCATCATACCAAACTTGATGAAAATCTTGAGGGAGTTGATAACTTCCAAGCCTGGAAGTATAGGATCTCCCTGGTCCTGGAAGAAAATGAGTTGGACTCCTACATCCATGAGGAGGTTCCAGTTCCAGAAGGAGATGAGTCCAAGGCCTTACATAAGAAGAAGTTGGTTATGGAAAAGAGGATTATTGCTGATTCAATCAAGGATCACCTCATACCATAGGTGTCCTCCCTAAAGACACCTAAAGCTATGTTTGATGCCCTAACCAAACTGTTTGAAGGGAAGAACATCAACCGGAAGGTGACTCTAAGGAACCAGTTGAAGAAAGTAAAGATCCAGAATGAAGAAACCATCCAGTCATACTTCACAAGGGTCTCGCAGATCAAACAACAACTTGAAGTAGTAGATGAAGAAGTTGAGAATGCAGAAATTGTGATGACAACCTTGAATGGTCTCCCTAGGTCACGGGATTCTTTCATCCAAGGAATCTGTGCTAGAAAGAAGTTAGTCAAGTTCAGTAGACTGTGGGAAGAATGTTTACAAGAAGAAGCTCGGATAGCAGCTCGAGAAGAAAATATGGGAAGTGAAGATAAAGCTCTCACTGTACACTCCAAGAAAGGAAGAAGGGAAAATCATCATCACCAAGGTAAGCATTCTCATAAGAAGAATAATCTTGTAAGAAGGGATCCATCCAAACTCAGATGTTATACATGCGATGAAATAGGAAACTTTGCTACAAATTGTCCCATGAATAATAATGGATCCAAGAAGAAGAAGAAATACACAAGAAGACATCATGCTCACACTGCTGAGGATGATGATCCTCCCATGAAGAAAGTAAAACAAGAAAGTGAAGACTTTTCAAGTGAAGAAGAATATGTTCGGATCTCCGCTCTCATAGGAACTGTCACTCATGGAAGCAAATATTGGCTTATTGACAGTGGGGCTTCCAAACACATGACAGGTTTCAAGGAATATTTTGAGAAACTATCCGAACATAATTCACCCCATAAGGTGAAACTTGGGGATGACTATCAATATCCCATAAAAGGTAGTGGTGAATCCTCCTACAAGCCAAAATCTGGAAAGTCTATGAAAATGAAGGATGTCTTGTTTGTACCAGGACTAAAGAAGAATCTTCTCTCCATGTCGGCACTGGATGCAAAAGGCATGAGGGTTGCATTTGTAGATGGCCAAGTCCTCATTTGGTCAAGAGGAAAGACTATTGACATTGAAATAGTAATTGGAGAACAAGAAGGAGGATTATGCAAATTAAAGGGCCATCCAGAACAAGCTTTGGTCCATGACACAGTAGAGCCAAATGAACTTTGGCACATAAGGCTTACTCATGTGCACTACAGAGCACTACCACTTGCAAGCAAAGCTGTTGAAGGTCTTCCATAAATTCAAGCAAAACATGAAGGAGTCTGCAAAGGATGTGCAAAAGGAAAGAATACAAAGAAGACATTTCCAAGTAGCAAGAGCAAGGAAAAAGGAATCTTGGAAATCATCCACTCAGATGTATGCGGACCAATGTCATCAAGTTCACTAAGTGGGTATGTATACTATGTTTCTTTTATTGATGACTTTTCTAGGAAGACATGGATTTACTTCATGAAGAACAAAGATGAAGTTTTCAGCAAGTTCAAGGAATTCAAAGCCTTGATTGAGAACCACACAGAAAAGAAGATCAAGACCTTTCGATCAAATAATGGTGGATAATTCACATCAAATGAATTCAAAGACTTATGCAAAGAATCAAGGATTAAGAGGGAGTTATCCACTCCATATAATCCACAACAGAATGGGGTTGCAGAAAGGAAGAATAGAACTATCATGGAAGTTGCAATAGCAATGCTTCATGATCAGGATCTTCCCATGCATCTATGGGCAGAAGCTGCCAGAATAGCGGTGTATGTATAGAACCATACTCCACATAGAGTACTCGAGAATAAGACACCTGAAGAAGTCTTTTCCAGCAAGAAACCAGAAGTCAGCCATCTCAGAATATTCGGCTGTCCAGTGTACATACACATTCCAAAAGAGAAGAGAATAAAATTATATCCTTCAGGAAAGAAGGGTATATTTGTGGGATACTCTGAAAGCTCGAAGGCTTACAGAATATACTTCCTAGGATTCAAGAAGATCGACATCAGCAGGGATGTAATATTTGATGAAGACTCAGCTTACAACAAATCCAGAAAGAGACCTGCTGAAGAACCTGAAGAATCAGAAGTACCCAGAATTCATGACACAACCATGAATGAAGAAACTCAAGAAGAAGATCGAGAATTTGAAGAACCTCAAGAACCTGTAGATCCACCTCAAGAGAAGAATCCTCACAAGAGGAAACCTGCTTGGGTATGAGAAGCTATCCCTACTACATTTCGACCCAAAATCCGACGGCCGTCATGTCGGATTTTCGACACTTTCCTGTCGCATGTACGACACTTTGATTTTTTCTTAAGCGTCGGACACCTGGCGTCGGTTATCCGACACTTAACTAACCGTCAGTTAAGCGACACTTAACTAACCATCGGTTAAATGTCAACCGTCGGATAAGTGACATGTATAACCGTCGCTTAAACCATTGCTTTGGAGAGTAAGCGTCGCAAAAACGACACCAATAACCATCTCATTTGCGACAGCTAGCATCACCGACCGTCGCAAAAACGACATCTATATCTGTCGCTCAAGCGACGGAGATGAAGACGAGGTGTCGCATTTCCGACACCTATGACTAGTTTTGGAGTGCCACGTATCACCAAAAACCGTCGTATTTGCAACAGATGGCATGGGAAGGCGTCGCAAAAACGACAG
>LPNX010566613.1:0-34377 GCA_001517045.1 Pseudotsuga menziesii
GGGATACCTGGGTGCATCAACTAGACCTAATTCCTGTCTTCTTTCTAGATCTCTTTCAAGAGTAACTTGCAATGTATAAACATTTTCCCCGGCACTCACAACATCACTCTCTAATATATCATATGCTAGATGAATGTTTGGAAAGCGGTTACAAAAACGAGCAATGTCCACCCTTATGTTCACCCTTATGGATCTGACCTTGTTCTATCCCACTTATGTTCACCCTAAAAGGAAGTGGAGACATCTTCTCCTTCCATGGAAAACCTCGTCAACTAATGGATGTCACTGATGTAAATAGGATACTTACTATCAATATACAATTAATAAACAAATATTGGGCTTTGTATCCGAATCTCCAAGCGTTTAAGTCAAACTGTGCACCCAAGTGTACAGTGTAAGTCTGCCAATGGAGTCCATAGTTAAACTTGTGTGCTCAATCTATTGACAGATTCCTATATCAGACATGTAAAGCCCAAGCTCTTATCTAGTAAACGCAGTTTTTGTAAAGGGTATTTGGGGAGTGATTCTCGAGCCTAACCACCAAGCAAACTATTCAAACAAAAATACAAATATGTCACCGATATCTCTCAATACCAAGTGCCATCAACAACATAAACTGAAGTGGGAAAGCATGCAAATGCCTTCAATTTATGGTTGGAAGAGCTCAGAATCGTTAACAAAGGTTTCATCATAGTTTCACCATAAGGACTCCAATTATTGATGAAAAAATAATTGATACAACCAAGGCAAAGCTATATGAAAATCTAGTCTACCCATTATTAGTTCTGTAGCGTTGAGGTCTAATTATAGAAGTCAGAGATGGACATGATATCCATGGATAAAAATCTACATTGTGACTCTTGTGAATCACTAGTTTTGTACAATAAAACCTTTACTTGTGGTTTTCTTACCTTCTTTGGCGAGAGTGGGATTCGATCTAGGCTCTCATTTCAGAAAAGAAATATTTTGTAGAAAAACAAAATACTTGCAGAGTTTGGAGTTCCCGTGTAAATGACAGTCAGGAACAGCTCACGAAGCTCCCTGTTTGCCCCACTTTAAGTTTAAAAAACAATAAAAAAATACCCCATTATTTTCACAATATTTAAAAAAAAAAAAATTTCAACAAGCGTCGCTTATGCGACACTTTTGCATGTCGCTTTTCCGACAGTTTCCTGGAGATCCGTCGCTTATGCGACACTTTAACATGTCGCTTTTTCGACAGTTTTGCTGGAGATCCGTCGCTTATGCGACGCTTTAACATGTCGCTTTTCCGACATTTTTGCTAGATATCCATCGCTTATGCGACGCTTTAACATGTCGCTTTTTCGACAGTTTTGCTGGAGATCCGTCGCTTAACTGTCACTACTGTCGAAAATATGCCGTCGCTTAACCGACGCTTTAAATTTAACCGACGGTTGCTTAGGTGTCGCTTAAGCGACGGTTACTCATGTGTCGGAAACCCGACGACACGTTTCCGACGCTTAACAAAAAATCAAAGTGTCGTACATGCGACAGGGAAGTGTCGAAAATCCGACATGACGGCCGTCGGATTTTTGGTCAAAATGTAGTAGTGCGTGGAGAAAACCTACAGAAAACCCAAGAAACAACACGCCCTCGTTTTTCAGAAAACACTGCTACCACTGCTCCGATTTGAAAAAATTCCCTTTTATCCAGCCACACGATGGAGAAAACGTGGAGAAAACCCACAGAAAAACCAAGGAGCAACACGCCCTTGACCATAAGCAAACCCAGCTCGCAGGCACCTCGGCTTGGTGCAGGTGCACTCAGACCACACGCAAAGGAGCTCGCAGGCACCTAGCAGGAAAGGCTTGGAGGACTGGTGAACGGCTCAGGCAAAAATGTTGAATAAAACATACCCCAACATATTGGATATTTAAATAGTAAAAAAAAACCCTGGTTACCCCTAATATACCCCCAATATATTGATTTTTAATTTTTTAATTTTAACCCCCTAATATGAACGGACGTGATATCATATTGGTCCCTAGGTGACGCCCCCGTGCACCAGGTGAAGGGCCAACCAACCAAGATTACTGGCAGACTATCTCATCATGGCCTTATCCAACTTCTGATCCAAGAATTGTTGAAAGCGAGGAATATGGCATGGCCTTATTTCTTATTTTGGAATGGTTTTGAAACAGGCATTCATCCAGAAGAAAAGGGGAATTCTCTTGCTAAAAATTCCAGCACACCAAGAAGTGGGAAATAAAAGAGAAGGGCTATATCCCCAGCAGTAGCAGAACAACCTCCTTCCTCTTTCAAAGTCAAGAAAGTCAAAAGAAACTTGGATTTTAGTGAAAAGGGCCAGGAATTTACAAAACACAGTGAGAACATTTTGAACCTGCCCTACTTAGATTCAGAAGAGGAATAAGAGGAAGGTGCAGACCTAGCTTTACAAGTTGTAGCAGACATTAAAGAGCTCCCATCACCTACACCAAAAGAGTAGGATGAACTAGTAGAGAAGGCTTCCTCTAGCAAGCCCAAGACTCAAAAGATAAATCATTTGTTGATGCAAGTGTATGAGATGGAAATTTTGGTCAAGGAGATAAAGAGGAATAATGACATTTTAACTAAGAGGAATAAGCAACTGCACAATTCTGTCCTGGAGATGAGAAGAATGTATATCTTGCTGAAAAGAAGAAACCTAAGATACATGAAGGACAACACCAGATTGTATAGAATGATTAGGCTTCAGAGACTGGAGACGAAGGAGGCCAAGCTAAACTCTATCACTCACCTCACATTGGAAACCCTAGCTGAAGCTGCAATAAGCCTTCAGCCTCTAGAAGCAAGCTAGGCTGTTGTTAACCCTCCTAACATAGAGCATGTTGAAGAAGAAAGCTAAGCAGACAAACTTGAACGAACAATTTTGGAGGTACCTTAAGATTTTTTGAAGAACAAGGATTTCCGTGTCTTAGGCGGACGCTGAGGAATTTCATTAGCCACTGAAAGCATCGCTTTCGGAAGCTAATCGTTCTGATATTTTGGCCTCTTAACCACCGAAAGAAGACAGAAGCATAGGATTGATTTTTGACATGCAGGACCAGTTTTGGGTGAACATGGATGGCTCAGGGACAAAGTATAAAGATGACGAATGCTGAAGAAAACATCAGGGAAGGTATGCTTCAGTTTTTGCTATGACATAACTGCAGAAAGGGTCACCAACACTTAACTGTCAAAGTGAAACAATGACTTAACCAGCAGAGGACTAGTGGTAGTGAGTTCTAGTACTTACTTTAATTATCAGAAGGTTCAAACAGTGAACAAATTCTATAGTTAGTAGTTAATTAGGGTTTTTTGGCCTAATTATGCAAAAACAATTATTTTGTCTATTTTTAGTAAATCAGATCCAATTTTTCAGGATATGAATATTTTTGTAAAGGTTATAAAGCCTAAGACTTATTTTATTGAAAGGGTTTGACTTCGGGGACTTGTAGACCATTACTATTGTCAAGCTTCTCATATTGCTCATGACCTAATTTAATCTTTTTTGGTATCATATGTTCAGCTTCCATTTTTTGTCCATTCTGTGCTTATGCTTGAATGTGTTATCCAAGTTTATTCAGGTTTATTGATGTCTGATAGTTGTCATCCTATTGGCATGTTGATGATTTGAATTATAAGTACCTTCCTTGTTATGATTAGCCATTTATATATATATATCTGTTTTATGTATGAATCTGCCAGCATGATAAGTTCTCCATCTCTACATCATATTATCAAACCTCTAAACAGTGGTAGTTAGAAGCCTTATCCCTTATTGAGTTTCACGCATGTCTTGAGAGTGTGAGGTTCTATAGGTTACCTGACTTGATCCATTTAGAAAATCCTAAAAACATTTAAGTTACTAGGAATCCTCGAGCTGCAACCTAGAGGAGTTTCCTGGAGTGATAACATGATGGATAGGGAAGGAGTGATAGGTAGAGAGATTTATGGAGGGATAGAGAGAGGGAGAGAGGAAAGGATAGAGGGAGAGCGAGGGAGAGAGTTAGGGCGGGAGAGTGATAGAGAGGGAGATGGAGGGACGAAAATGTAGGCATTTACAACATGTCTTATAAAATGTGCATTCTTTTTGTAACTATAGAATGTCAGTGTTTTGTAACTACAAAACACTTGCGTGTTTTGCAACTACAAAACACGTGCATCTTATGTAACTACAAAATGCATGTGCATTTCTATGTGCGCATCCTGCATGTAAAATGACCTATTATGATCGGGCACCTCCAAAGCTATCGCTGAGGAATGCACATGTGTTTTGTTTTTTAAAATCGATAGAAAGTTTTGTAAAACTACAATTGCATCTAAAAGATCCTTCAACTTCGTGCGAACGCACGAAATTATATAATTACTAACGCAGTAGATGAATGCATTTAATGTTTCTTCATTGCTATTGGTGATCTCATTCATATAGACAAAAGAGTCTATGTTGAACATGTATAAATGGTTATTGTTAATTAATAGTTTATTAATGAAGACAAAATATAATTTATTTATTTGTATAGTTTTTAACATATTTTTAAGGTCGTAGCCAAGCTAGACACCAATTTGATGTATGAGAAGGCCTCCATGCATGGGATACATACCCCACCCCTCTCCACTTAACCTTTAAAAAGAAACACATGTTTTTTTTATTGATTTTATCATCTATTAAACTTTCTCCAACAATAAGCTAATAAAAAGTTATGATCATAGCCCTGTGACACTATTTATATTAGAGTAAGTGTCGGCTAAGTATAATAGTGACATGTAATTTAAAAAATATTAAAATAACTTAATAAATAGACAAACTTAACCACTTTCCACATAAAATTATGCTTCAAATAAAAAAATTCTCCAAAAATACACCCCAACAAAAATATTAGATGGATGAAAAACTTTGAGCCAAAAAGGGATAAAAAAGTAGAACACGTAACCTCCATAGAAACTAAAATTCTCAACTTATTAATTCATTCCATTTATTTTTATTGATTAATAAAAGTAAAATTCGGAATAAAGGCATCACGAAATGGCCGACCAAATATTTTATGGCTCTCATATGAATTTAATGAGTATTTAAAGGGTTTAATTGCGGATGGTTGGATAAATTGCTTTTCGTCCCGAAAGGTATGAACATTTTTAACCAGTGATTTGAGTTTTCTGTTGCCGACCACAAATAATTGGAGAGACTTTTTTCTGTGGTATACATCATTTCAGCAGAAATCTATTGTATAATACGTGAAGGAGTCTACGTATATCTTTTTAATCTGAGTTTGACTGATCTTCAAGGTACGAGGTACGTTTTTGGTTATTAAGATGCAAAAGAGTTGTTATTAATGATGCAAAATCTGGGGTTCTCTTTAGTTGTAAAATGAAATTTAAAATTTTAAGGTCAAACCAAGTACACTGAACTGTGAGGAATCAAATTATAGTAAAATGAGGTTGCAAATTGTGATGAATGATGAGTGGTTAGTACAATAGAAGGATTAGGATCTTGTTTGAGCTATATAGTTAAGTGTATAATAAGCACCCTGCAATATAACATTTAATCCAAGATCACTTCCTATAATGATTGGTCCAAGATCAGATTTAATAGCTAACATCTCTGCAACAACAACAACATTAGATAGTACACTGCCTAATGGCTAAATCCAAATCCCTCTAAAACAACCATGTAATAAAGGCCTCCATCATTACAAAAGGTTGCTAAGAACGTTCAAATGTGCTAACCCTATCTGTTAGCCCTGACTTTGTTGCAACAAACCATGTAATAAAGGCCTCCATCATTACAAAAGGTTGCTAAGAACGTTCAAATGTGCTAACCCTATCTGTTAGCCCTGACTTTGTTCCAACATTTATGGAGGCAAACTGAATACCTGAGAATTTGACTAAGATTATCATATTACAAACAGTTTAAAGCATAGTTACCGTTCATATGCCAGGGATCTTTCTTATGGTCATGTTTCTCAAAGTGTGGAGCATATCTTTACTCAGGAATCAGGATGCGTTAAAGGGATCCTTTCTTCTGGCTCTGCTTTCCAGATATATGTATTTCGTCTAATGGAATAGTCTAAACAACTATTTGTACTTCTATTAATAGAGTAATCTAAACAAGTGACCATTGCGATTTCCAGCATGATTTTGACGGAATTTCAGAAGATTTTTTTTGAACTTTCAGAAATCTGAATGATCTCGAGTATTCAGATATTCAAAGCTACTGAATCAATTTATATATTCAAAACCAAATTTAAAAAATAATAGCCTCCTCTTCTAATGAACTGAAATATGGGAATCGAATTAAACCCATCCTCTCTTGTTGCACATCGCCAGCAGCATTTCGAAATTATCCTTTTGTTTCACATCGTCAGCAGCATTTCGAAATTGAGTTGTGGATTCAGCAGACTGTAGACTGAACGGTTGCAGTAATTGTCCTTTATGTCAATATTTGACACAGAATTAAGAAACTGAACGCTATTTTTATTTTTGTTTGTGTATGTGAACTGAATTAAACTCATCTTCGCTAGTTTCACATAGTCCATGAGCAGCAATTCGAAACTGAGTTGTTAATTCAGTAGATTCAATGGTTGTAATTGTCCTTTATCTCAAAATTTGACCTAGAATTATAAAAATGAATTTTTGTTGCCATATTACTGGCTTCAGGGTTCGCTGCACAGAACGGTTGTTCCCCTTCGCTCCCGTTGTACTACTGGACATGGCTCCAGTTCTGGTGTGATGGCGGGCACGCTTTACTGGCTTAATTCGGCCAACCGGGTAACTATGGTTTAAAGAGGTACATACAGGAGTAAGCTAAACTCTAGACCATTTGCACCTGAAATTCGGCCATGGCCAAAATCATGTGGAAATGGAGGTTACCCAAATTCGATAGTTTTCAGTGATTGGAATTGTATAAATTGGGTGTGGTGAGGTAATTGAGGATACTAAATCCAATTGGGTGTCGTGAGGTAATTGAGGGTACTAAATCCATTTCTGCAATAAAAATTGCAATTTAAAGATTGCAAATCTCATTTTCAACAACAAACCATGTTGCAAGATTCCTGCCAAACTTACCTAAAAAATGCAAATAGTTTAGAGATTAGCCAACTCCATACAATATCAGGCCAGCAGGGTAACTATGGTTTAAAGAGGTACATAGATATATACATAATTTCATTATCAACTTACAAGTAAATTCAAACTATATTCAAACTAGACACTTATTTCTGGGGAATGGCTTAGCTTATTTCTAGGGAATGGCTCTGGCTCCACTTGAGTCACAACACAGTTATAAAAAAAGATTTCCTTTTTATTTTCATAGAAAATTTTGTGACTAAAAATACTTGCAACAAGATTTAGGTTGTGACTAACTTTTACTTTACACAAAAACAATTTTTGGTGGTCGAACTTTATAAGAAAGATATTTCTTAGTTTAAAAGACTTAGAATATGAAAAACACTTTCAGCCAATGATGGTTTGAGATAAACTGCCACACAGCTATATGTAAACAAGATTCATTCAAGTAAATCTAAAAAAAATGTTAGCTTCATAAATTTAATTAGCCTCCAAAACAAAGTTAAACTCTACATTATCTGACAAAAACTGACCTACTACATACTCTAACAAAGTCTAACATGTGGATCACCAATAATTAATATTTCCAACATTATTTGAATACCCAAACAATTTCAAAAGCGGAAAGATTTCTACATTGTTGAAGTTAAAGATTAGTATTTACAACTAATTTAAGGCTCCCCTGTATAACTTCCCATCCCATGCACTTATAGTTTTATCAAGGAATGTGGCTTGTAGCTCATTTAATAGCGAGTATTATTAGGTAATATCACTTGTAGCTGACTGAATAGCGACTGAAGAAATCTCGGAAAACGTAAGTTCACAACTGAAGCAAGGAGGCAATAAACTGCAAATCACAATTACAAAGAATGAAAACTATTACAATTACACAAATATTGTAAGATCATACCTAATTAAAAAAAAATAGAATTAAATGCTCTACTGTTATGAACTTGAGATTCCTGTGCACTGAATTCACGGATTTAGATTCAGAGACATGTTAGATTCTCGTGCATTAGACGTTTGTTCTTCATTTCAGATTCTGCATTACAGGTTTCTTCCTCAGCGTATGAACAACACTCTTCCGAAGTATGTCTCTTGTGCTCGGTCTTCATATGTCTTTAAATATAAAAATACGTCAGCTTTGGTTTGTTACATACCCAAAAATCACGGATGAAAGTGGCTGAATCAACTTCATCATTCACATCGCTCTCACATAGTGACCCTAGATAACGGTTGAATAAGTCCACAGTGGTAGTGAAGAGGTTAAAAATCAACTAAGTTTATGCACTTTTGTGATTACAAAAGTTAGTCAAATTTGAAATGGAGTCTTCTAAAAATTGAGGATTTGGTGTTTTTGATACTGTAAATTTAAAATATATTTTTTTCTAATCTTGATTTTAATGGTATAAATAGATTAGTATTAGTACAAACTTGACAGTTGTAATCTGTTCTTTGATTATCGAAAATCATTTTATTTTATTTTTTTTCCAAAAAAAGAATTCGTAAATATATTTATTCATATTCAACAGATAGCACAAATGTTCATTATCACAAAGAGACCCAACCTTAAAGCTGGTGTTTACTGTCAAGTTAAACTCCATAAAAGAGTTCGAAAAAAACAAAAATATGTCCAAAGGCATAAAAGCCATTACAAAATAATAAAAAAGTTTCAAAAGTGCTCATATAACTGTCCAAAAAAAACTTGTAACTTCTTCCATAGATCAGTTTTCTGAGCTCAGCATCTTTCTCCAAAAAGCTATCTCTGATAATGCCAAAAATGGAGTTTGATAAAAAATTAAAAACTTTTTTTAGAAAAGGTATCCTCCAAGATAATACCCCATACAAGCATAAACCCATTATATTCAAAGGCCAATTCATATCAAAATTATTAAAACAGTTTCACAACTTCTTATATATATGTCCCAAAACATAAAAAACAGCACCAAAGGCTGTGCATCATAATCCAAACTGAGAAAGAGAAAAAACAGGTATCTCCAATAATACCAAAGTCAAGGTAGTGCCCCAATAGAACCTTTTAAAGTTGGTTTTAGAAAACCTGAAAAGTTTCCACAACTGCATCTGCTTTATGTTCCATAATTGACCAGGATGCTTCCAATATACTTCCACCAAGATCGAAAATCATTTTATTCCTAACCCAGTAACGATTTTAAATTATTAACAATCATATATTTTTGAATATTATATTTTTAAATTTCATTTATAAACCTCCATCGTATAATTAAGTCTCTGTATGTATATGTAATGTATAGCATTACTTGTACATAAATATAGCTAATGTTTTCTATAACTAGTTATTTGATATAGGTTTGTAGCTTACAAATGGTTTCAATATATTGTGCAGTTTACACAGCATCCGGTTTTGAAGTGGACTTGGTTTTATAACTTCTAGATTATTGTCTTTATCAAAGAAGTAAGATCAATAAAGATGAAGTTGAAGTTATGGGAGAAATTGGCACTGTTATTAGCATTGGTATTAGTATTGACAAAACAAAAAATAAAGAAAAAAAAGAATGGAATAAAAAGGGTCTTAAAATTTTGGTAAGTTTATATATTTCTTTGACCTTTATTATTTATTTCATATTTTTGGTAAGTTCATGCTTGAGTTAACAAATAGTGTAGTGGAGTCATCTTGCTAGTATGGAGTAGTTTTTATTTAATAGATAGTAGTATGCTATAAGTAGTATGTTTTATTTATTTATTAATGAGTGTGAAACTATAGAATTTTTTTTTTTAATTTATGTATTATTTATATTTATTTTTATATCAATATTAATAAACTTTTTTATTGTACTTTTTTTAGGAAAATTGTTAAAATTCCAAAATTCCAATGGAAGAACAATCTGATATCAACATGCCGATTGGAACGCCTAAAAAAGATTATAATAAAATGGTCAAAGAAACCCAAAAAGATTATAATGAAATGGTCAAAGAAACCCAGGTAATTGCAATACAAGAGGAACCATCTCAACCACATGTATCAAAAGTATATATTCAATCTATGTACAAAAAGTTTAATTATCAAATGGAATATTAACTTTTAGTTGTTTTGTGGTTGCAGAAAAGAAAGGAAAACCACAAGGTAGAAAAGGGTTGATGGAAATTTTGTGAGTAATTAAATTTGTTTTTACTTAAGAGTTTATATTTATTGCCATGTATATAATTTAATTGATTTTCATTTACTCTTGGGTGTTTTTTAACAAGTAGTAACATGCAGAGAAGGTCCATAAGAAGAATTGTGTCATTAGATTAAGTATTGGTAGTAAATATAGGTTGAAGTATCAAGGTTAATTGAAGAATTTGTAAATAGCTATGCTATTTTTATTCTCTTAATTTATAATTAATGGAACAACACACAACTTTTAATTATATTTATGCATTTAAATGGAGCATAAAACTCATAGAAAGAATGGTATGATTTGAATCTAATAAAATATATGTTCAGAAATATGGACTTATCAACCCATGAATGCTACTTTGTACTTCTAAATTTATAATTCGTTATATATATTATACTATAAACATAGATATACTTATTAAAATTTATTTTCATGTTTGTAGATGGAACACTAAGAAGAACAATGCCAAGCTCAAGTTAATAACAAAAACATTTCAAGTAACCAAAGTACCCATACAATATCACGTGCAAATAATAAAGAAATGATACATACAAACAACTTAAAGAATGAAGTAGTTTTATCTATAAACATTTTAAATATAACATACCTTTATGTTGTTGTATTTTGTATGGTAAAAGATTTCATATTGATATAATAACATCATGTACTTAATATAATTGTTTACATTATTGATTAAATATATAGATGATCTACATTAAATTATAATTGTAAATATAATTCTTAAAATATAAAAATGTATATTATTATAAAATAATATCCTATTTTTTAGTTGATATTTTATATAAAAATAAAATTCCATTTTCATGTTTGGAACATGGAAAACTTCCATGTTGAAAAAGTATTTTTGCATTTGTATTTATTTCAAATAAATGATACAATTTATAAACATTTATGCATACTTAAGTATTGTTAAATCATTTTTTTTCATGTTTTTTATTATTATCTTTTATCTTTTGATAAATAGGGTGGTTTTCCATGTTGAAAGCATTATTACATTTTTATTTATTTCATTAAATTGTGCGTTATAAATATTTATTCATAGTTGCATACGAGTATTGTGCATCCTATTTTGTTAATGCTTTTTTCATTATCCTTTGATAGATAGGCTGATTGGTACGATTGTGTCTTGCCTCGTAAAGTTTCTTGCGATGATAAAGACAGGTTAGAGATAGATTTTTGTAGGGAACAGGTTTTTTTTTAATTGAACGGGTTTTTATAAAATATGTCAATTATTTAGGGATGGATGGTTTTCCTCATGACATTTACGAAGTTATATGGGATATCATTAATGATAAATTGTGTTATTTGGTATTTTATTGTTTTTTTATAAGTTAATTGTTTGAGTTTTTTTAATGAGAAATGCTCAATACTATTTAAAATAATGTAGGAAGGGTGGTGGCTAATAAATTTTCAAATGATGATTGTATATAAAATAATGGCAAAGGATTTAGAATTTCATTTATGCTTAGTAGAAAAGAACATGTTTTGTTAGAGGTATATAAGAGTTGATTAATGAGCATTCACTATAAACACTGAGTTTTTTTTGGAAGTATATAGACTACGAAAGTGACATGGAGAAAACAATTCTAATCTTGAAAATTGAATTTAGCAATGCATATGATTAAGTTAATTGATCTTTTATTTAGGAAGATGTTAATCGGTTTGGGGTTTTTCTTTTGGTGTTTTTATTGGTGAACACCATGCTCATTAATGTTTACTGATCAAAGTACACCACGAAAGAAAAAGTGAAAACCCACATGAAAATACACAAGTAAAGGGCAAAGGATTATGGATTAACAAAGACATTTACACTCGAGGTGAATTCCATATTTTTTGACACACTTAGTTTGTGTAAAGTAGATTTACAATGGAAGAGAGAGATCCCCTTCCTTCATGCCTAAATGATAATTTATACTATTTGTCCATTGCCATATTTTTCCACTTAGGCAGTTCTTAGAATCCTCTATCCTTCTATGGAAGTATCCATGGCACACAGTGCCAAATCGCACCCTCATCTAGCTCCATTACTACTCCAACTACCCAAACTACTTCATTCTCGGTTTTCTCATTAGTCGGCTCACGACCGGTACCTATCGGATCTGATCAGTCACTGGGCTCAAGTCGAAGGCTAGGTGGAAAAGAACTTTCTTGGACTCAAGCGAGAAGGCTTGAGAGGAAATGAACCTCTTCTCTGAGGGAACACCAAGGGGAAAAATTGAGGATCCAACTCTATTTTGGTAAAGTAACTTTTCCTGGACTCAAGCAGGAGGCTGGGTGGAAAAGAATTTCCTGGACTCAAGCTTGGAGGCTTGAGGGGAATTATGAAAGAGTCTGTGATATCAATGGCAAGACCTAGGCATAAAGTTGACATCTGGAAAACATGACGCTGTTTGACGTTTTTGGGGGAAATTTTTTTAACTAGCAATCAAAAGGGAGATTAACCTCAAAGTTTTATCCTGTAAGACCAATTGGTGTCAACAACTCGAGAGAGAGTTCAATATTCAATAGAGAGTTGTTAAAGATTAAAAAAGCTCAAGGGAGAGTTGGTTCATCAACAAAAGTGTCATTGGAATTTATTCAACTTCATGATGAAACAATAGAACACATATTAACGATTATTCTAATACCTAGACAATTGAATGTCTTAATGTGTAATGCTGTGAATACTTAAGTAGGAAAAAATTTCTCTAGGGCGAGGGTGAATGGTAAAGTTAAAAAGGTTACTGCCTAAAATTATGATGCTAACTTGTGAATGAAAGAAATGTCTATCTCGAGTTGAGGACTAGTTAAAGCATCCAAGTACCGAAGGTAAAAGACATCCTTCAACAAGATAAGTAAATCTGAGTTACTTATGATTTTTTTTGTTGGCAATGATGTATTAGTCTTTTTTATGATGATAAAATGCACAAACGAAGGAAAAATTATGTTATGTAAATTGCAATTGTTGTGTTGCAGAAAGATCTTGTTGTTTATGTTATAAGTTGGATTATGAAATAATGACACGTTTACTAAATAAATTTTGGAAGACATGGTTTTGGTGCACAAAAATGCAGGTTATGGAGGATAAAAGCTTCCAAGAATCACGAAAGATTAAGGATGATCCAAGCAAAGATGAAAGACATCACGAAGGAAGCAAAAGAAAGCAATAAGAACCTAAAGGGGGATGAACACAAAGCTTGGTTGAATATGTAACACTGAGGACGATGTTAATTCTAAGGGGGAAATTATGTAACATCCTCTCAGAGCGCGACTAGAAACCGTAGAGAGTAAGTAAAAAGCATTGTAAAGTATTATCCTAGCGTCATCAAATTATAGATAAACTGAAAGCGTGTGTGACTAAATACGATGATTAGGGACGAATCCACTAGGGGGAGAGGGCGAAGGCTAGTGAAAACTTTGAGAATTTGGTTATGGACGATAAATGTCATCTTGACACCTTAGACACCTGATTTAAACTAATCCCTTCATAAACTAAAAATATAGGAAAATTGACAAAGAAATAGTTTATCTAAGAAACTCTACTCATTTATATATCTATAACTACAAAAGTATTAAGCCAGCTAGCCTTACTCACTCTTCAACATATACCTCACAAGTAATCTCACTTTATACCCTTTGTCATTTACATGAATAGTTTGGTCGACAAATTGAAGTGTGGCCATAAAAGTGGTTATCAAATTAAAGATTGACCTTTACCTAGAAGCACACTAAATATGGATTTTTATAAATTTATGAAATAGAAACTATTCCAAATAGACAATAATCCCATAAAGATACTAATTACTCATTCAAATTATGATTCTTAAAGAAGTAATGGATAATAAATAAATACATGTAAAAGTTGAAATATTTTATGGTTTCTTGTTTAATTGGTTGACATTGGAGGGCAAACTGACTTCTTAGTGGAGAAACACTTGTCATGAGAAATAAGGGAGGATCACATTCACTCCCACCAGGATTCATTATAAAGGAGGTAGTGGAGAAAAAGGGGATACGCTTCTGGGATGTTTCGACGAAGCATGATTGATTTAAGGGGAAATCAATTTGGGGAAAAGGGTGGGGGAATAAGTTGAGATCCAGATCGAGTATGGGGAACCAGCGGGTGTTGAAGGACATCGACATTTCTATGCTTGTAGGGAGCCACGACCATATGCTCCAAGCCCTCAAGCTAGAGAAGTGCAGTGGGTTCTCCACTCTTGGACTTCTAGAAATTGCTCCCTCTTGGAGGTTGATTGTAAATCCCATTTCCATTTTACCTTTTAGCTCTTTTTGGTACCAATGGAAACCTTCTAAGATTTAAGAACCCATCATACCAAGTACTGAAACAGACACAGACGCATGTCTTTTTATTTAAACATCTGTTGGGCTCTATTTCAATGCATCAAAATTAAGTTGAAATACATTTTTGTTCTTAGTAAACATTATCAAATATTCATATAGTATGCCTATGGTTTTTCAAGATTCTACAGATCAAACTACTGTTTCTTTGGCTGAAAGAAAATCTTCCTTTCAGACTTCTGGAGCTTCATCATCCATAATAACCATCGATGATACAATACCTTCCTTTGACTGGAAACTTCATGAAATCTTACCTTCTGAGGATTATAAAATGAAATGGTGGCAGTATAAATCCTGCACACAAATTAAAATCAGTTCTTTGGACATCACCTTCACTGACCAAGAAGAGCCCATTCACATTAATTTAATTGACAAATACCAAATTGACTGGGAAAAAAAGAAAAACGTTACAAATATGTGCATCTAGGCGCTGTCAAATTAGGACTTGGTCCGTTAGTACGACCCTATATGAATGTTTCTTCTTTGTGTTGTGTTTTGGATACCCGCCACTTAGATTTCGCTGATGCTTTAATTGGAGGTTTTGAATGCTCCTTGCACAATGGCCCATTTTTTGGTACTATCTTTCCTAAGTATTTTGTCAGCCTTGATGACCCTTACATATATGATTTACTCAAGGCCTATATTCGTCCCTTATGATTTAAAATGGACACTGGCTCAAAAATCATTCAGCTTAAATCATTGGTTGTCATCCGCTTTGGAAATGATTCTCTTCCATCTCTTACCCCTAAAGTCCATGAAAGCTCATGCCTACTAAGTATGGTAGAAACTGATAAGTCAAAAAATTCTACACCTGTCACATTTGACCGGGCTGGCATCAGTTACCCAAAGCAATGGGAGGTAAGATACAGAGAGTTGAGAGACTTTGAAACAAATAAGAACCAACAACTCTATATTCCTAAACCCCTTGTCTTTGATATATTTTCAAACTCTTTTAAATTACCTGAAGGGTTTCCCTCTCCCGAATTTTCTCCACCTCTTGTAAAGTATTCCTCTGTGAATAATACTTTTGAAAAATCAGTCTTGTTTGAACGTTGTTCTTCTTCTCGACTTTCCTTTTTAGGTATTCATAACAATGGGCACAAAGGTCAGCATGTAGACTGCCCTGCCTATAGAAAAGCACTTGAGAGACTAAAAATCAGAAACAAAGGAGTAATCTTGTACATGATGTCTTTCCCTAGAAGTAGCCCTAGTTTCACCTCCATAAACCCACAGGGTGATACCTCGTTCCATCCAGGAAGAAATATTCCTGATACTCAATTTCGACAGTTTGCTCACGATGGTTTTTCTAAAAGAGAGTTCATGCCACATAGATCATCAAATACACATGAAAGTGTCTCTGGTGAAATAAAGTTGCTTAATTACAACAATTATCAGCAACAACTGACTGGCCAAAATATCGATGACATAGCCTATGATATTTTACTTCTCAGACAAAAAGCTCAGATAGAAAAAGAGCAAATTTCCTTGCTCGAAGCTAAAACTGATCACTTGCTTGCGGGAGAAGGAGAAGTAAAAGCTACTATTATCTTAGTAAGTGAAAAATTAGAAAAAAAGATAGATGTCCTAGGAAAAATGATGGCCAGAATACAAAATGTAAATAGTAAAAACAACCCTGTAAGACAAACTGCATTAGAGCTTGCAACTAAAGGCCATAAAGTCAAACATGAAAGAAGATACTCTTTTGGAATGATGAGTATCCAAGAAGATGACTAAAGACTAGAATTCCTTTTTGGTCAAGAAATAGAAGAGCTTCGTGAGTTAAGAAATATGGTCTCCCAGTTCAAACAATACCAAATGCCCTCCCAGATAAATATTTATCGGCATTTCGAATCCCAAAAAGAGGAAATATTGGATCCTCAAATCCAAACGACCAAAGCCATACTAATCCTTAAATAACTGGTCCTCCCCCTCCTTTTGATACTGAAATATCAGATCTTCCTGGCACTTCTCCTTCGTCAATACGTCGTTTCCTGAGTTT
This sequence comes from Pseudotsuga menziesii, assembly GCA_001517045.1. NCBI lineage: Eukaryota > Viridiplantae > Streptophyta > Pinopsida > Pinales > Pinaceae > Pseudotsuga > Pseudotsuga menziesii. The sequence continues at coordinate 16,564 of LPNX010566613.1, forward strand.
TGGGATAAATGGGATGAATAATTTAATCTCCCAAATGACTGATCAACCTGTGTTGAACATACAATGTCAACCCTACACGCAAATAAGATCTGCCATCTAGCTTCTATAAAATTGGGTCTTGTACAAAAGAACATAGGACAATACAATAACTAGCCAACAACTAGCACTCCAGCTAATTACAGGATTTGCAAGGCTACCCTCAGAATGGTGGCACTGGATTCCCCAATAATCCAGAGAAGAAATGTTGAATGCAGAAGATGTGGACCAAAAAATTCTTACTGCCCTTGGTAAAGAATTCTATGGTCCCTATGAAAATGAATTTTATGAACATCTTGCATATTTATTTATGTCAACAAGAATTTGTGACCTAAATAAGAGTGAAGAATATTTTTGCTATATGCAAAAATTGTTGATTTCTTCTGGTAATGCTGATAAGCCCGCATATCTGAAACATTACTTGAGAAGCTTTCATGGCCATGTTCCTGATGCTGTTGAACAACACCTCAAAGATAAAAGCATCCCTCTGGCAGGTCTTTCCCTTGCCCAATTGCATGGATTCATCATGGAAACTTGGCAAGAACATTGTTTGGAAAAAAGAGTGGCTAAAGATTTCAAGTGACACTCTTCAATGTTTTCCCCGGTTTTTTGTAAAGATATTGCAAAAATGCCAGATTGGGGGTGTGGCGCCCACAATAGAGGACACTTTAGGCGTGAATCATGTAGTTGTAAGAAGAAACACCAGCCCAAATGTACTAGTGCACCTAGATTTCATCCAAACAAAGGCTATAAGTATAAAAAAGAAAAAAAAGATTTCAAAAGAAAGCCCACTTTAAGAAAAGATCTGAACCTGTAGATAAAGAAAAATGCTTCATCTGTGGTAAAAAGGGTCATTGGGCTAGTAAATGCCCAAATAAAAAGAAAAATCTTAGACTTGCTGCCATGTTTTCAGAAGATTTGGATCCAGCCTAGTGGGATCTAGCTTGGTGTGCAGCAGGAGACTACCCTAAAGGTGAAATCGTCTTCTTACCAGAAGAAGGAGATTCCTTTGATTCCAACCCTGCTTTAGATAAATTTTCTCCAAACTCATCTGACTCTTCTTCTTTCGATTCTGATGAAGAAGAAAATTTAGGAGGTTGCTCTAATCCTCCTGATTTCAGTTTTTATATGTTCTCTTCCAACCCGCCTAAGGTCTCCTCAGAATTTAGGATTGCTGAAATTGACAAAGAATTTTCTGAGACCCCAGTCTATCAATATATGAAAAGGCAAGATACGAAAGATGAAAAAGGAAAGCTTTTAACAAGAAGAAAAGCAAAAGAAAAAGTTTCAAAAGAAAAAGAGAACTCTGTCTCTCTAGAAATTAGCAAGAATCCAGCATTCTACCAGGCTGCAGATTTATACAAAGGCTATCCTGATCATCATGAGGATAAACAAAAGTTCAGAAAAGATAAAGAAAATATGCTAAGACTACATATCAAAGATAAGCAGAATTCCCCAAAGAAGATGGTAAAAGAAATAGAGGAATTGAAAAGAATGCTTGAAATAACAAGAAGAGAAAGAGACCAATCCTCCGATGAAGAAATGTGCAGAGCCTATGCCGAAGCATTATAGTCACCAAAAACTGTTGAAAGTCCAAAACATTCTCAACACACTAGTGATTTAGGAATAGAAGACTGTCATAATGATGAGCCATCACTAGTATCTCTAAGACTATTCACTGGTCCTAAATTATTCATTAAAATAAAGTTTTGTCCATCTAAATTGAAATATTATGAGCTTGATTGTTTGATAGATTTAGGTTGCCAAATGAATTTGGCAAAAGGAAATGCTATACCATCTTTTAACTGGGAAAAAAAAAATGAACATGGTGTATCCATTGAAGGAACTCTTGTACAGCTCAAAGGACAAGTTCCATATTTTCCAATAAGCATCAATGGAATAAAAGAAGTTGTGCATCTCAATAGGCTAAATGACCTAAAAGAAGATTGCATCATAGGATCACCCTTCTTGCATAAATTCATCCTTATTACAGTTGATGAGCCCAATATGAAATTTTCTTGTACAATAAATGGCAGAAAGAGTTTCCACCCCTCTATACTATTTTGCTTCTTACAAATGTAAGAATCTTGTTCCCCAATCCAACCCCACTCTCAGTCTTGAAGAACTATTCAAAATGGAAAGATGCATCGCTTATGCAGAAATGCATAAAGAATTTGCCCTCTCTGAAATTTCCTCTAAATTAGAAAAGGATTGTACCTCAGAGTCACCTAATGCATTTTGGACCAGGGAAAAATACTTTGTTTCCTTACCTTTTAACCCCCTAGAAAAACCAAAAGCTCAAAAAGCCTCTGCTGCCCTTATGTCTCCCTCAGAAAGAGAATTCTGTGCAAATGAAATCAAAGAACTCTTGGACAAAGGCCTTATAGAACCTTCTAAGATCCCTTGGGCATGTCAAGCATTTGTTGTCAATAAACACTTTGAGATAAAAAGAGGAGAACCCAGACTGGTTGTGAATTTTAAACCCTTGAACAAAATCCTTGAACCAGTTTGTTACCCTTTGCCTGATAAATCTAGTATGCTGCAAATAATAGCAGGATGCACCATTTTTAGCATGTTTGACCTGAAGTCTGGTTTTTACCAGATTGAAATTGAAGCAAAAGACAGGTACAAAACTACCTTTGTTGTTCCTCATGCGAAGTATCAGTGGAAGGTCCTTCCATTTGGCATTAACAGTGCACCATCAGAATTCCAGAAAAGAATGGAAGATATCTTCAGAGAAAAGAAATGGGCATTAGTGTACATAGATGATATTATTATTTGTTCTAACAATTTGCAGGAACATTTGATACATCTTCAAGAATTTTATTCTTTGGTTTTCAAACATGGATTGTTTTTGTCAAAATCCAAAATGGAAATTGGGAAAAAGGACATTGAATTTTTAGGATATAAAATAAGTAAAGGACAGGAGATCCTTCAAGAGAATTTCTTGAAGGTTTTTGATAACTTCCTGATCAGATCTTAGAAAAGGTTCAATTGCAGAGATTTTTGGGAAGCCTAATTATATATTAGGCCATTCTACAAAGGATAGGTAGATGACATTCATCTACTGCAACAACGACTGAAGAAAAATCCCCCTAGATTGAATAAAGATATGATGGATGTAGTAGAGAAAATCAAAGAAAAAGTAAAACAACTTCCTCCACTCTCACTACCACAAGGCTTGGGTCAAATGGTGTTTGAAACAGATGCCTCCAATAAAGCTTGGGGAGGTATTCTCACAAAAAAACATGGTGATTAAGAAGAAATCCACGGCTATGCTTCAGGAGCATTAAAAATGCAGAAATCAATTATCCTTCAAGTCACAAGGAAATCCTCGTAGTAAAAAAGATTGTAAACCATTTCAAGCTTTATCTAAAACCTTTCAAGTTCATTATTAGAACAGATCTGAAAATAATGCCTAGTATATTCAAGAATGAAAATCTTATGGCAAAAAATAGTTCTAGGATTCTAAAATGGTTTCTTTGGTTACAAAACTTTGATTTTGAAATTGTATATAAACCATGATATTTGAATTGTGTTGTTGATATGCTAACCAGAGAAGAATTACATGAGAAACCTAGACTCAACATCTTTGGCTATGGAGCATCCAACTCATCAAACAAAAAATCTAAGCTTCGAATCTTCAATGATCCCTTGTCAGAGGAAGAAAGAGAAGATTTTTTTAATTGCACCAACAAAATGGAAGCAGATAAGTATTTGGCACTCTCCTTGATCCAACAAGTAAATGCCTCTCCTGAAAATAAAAATATTGGAGAGATGGGAATAACAAGCCTTTAAAGGCTTAGAAAATTCCATGCACCAGCTTTAGTAGCTTAATCATGTTTGGGTTGACACATCTTATACAGATAGACGATAATTGTATTATGTGGATATCGGTCTAGGATTTTTAACATGGAATAGTTATAACCTCATATTGCATTTTTGTAGAGAACAGGGGGAAATAATAATTTGTGGAGATCCTTCTACATTGGTGTAACAACAATGGTCCGGATGGACATAAGTTTTCCTTGATAAATTCTGTCCAAGAAAAGATTGGGTTCAACAACGTGAAAATTTCATCCTACACCTTCAAGTAGACATGATTGTAGCACACCACAATCATATGTGGTTTAAATTTAAACTACAACATCTTGGAGGAGCTTACTCTCCTCTTGAACCCCCTATTTTCACTCAGCGGAAATTAACAAGAATGGACAAAAATGGCCACCTCTTAGACCATAAAATTCATACAAGAAGAATTCCTTTAAACATTATAGTTGAATCCATTTTCAAGGAGAATTCTGATGTATTCCTAATGAAGTCATGATTGGATCTGATGTAGAATAGTGTTTCTCAAATTGCTTATTTTCGGATACCGAATTTGGTTTAGATAACGACTCTAAATCTGATAGATTCGTTGGTTGTACATGTGGGGAAAACCCATGTATTTGTAATCATGAAAATGAATAATGGAAAGCGTCGTGGGCCTCTAACAGTAGCTCCACTATGTAAAAATTCCAGTCTAGTTGTCAGTTCGTAGATTCTTTCACATGGCTTGGGTGACTTACACAACAAAAGGTGCGATTTGATCCACTTCCATGAGATCTGAATCAAGTCTTTTTACCAATAAGTGTAAGTTTTGGGTCACCGGTTTACCGACTAAATATGTATAAATAAGGTGCTCCTCCCCTCATTTGGGGACCGAGTGTTTTTGAGTTTAGTAAGATTTCTTCATTTTTTCTGTGTGTTGAGCATTGTGTATGCTCTCCCTCTGTGCCTCGAGCGATCAACTGGGATCAAAAGCAGTGATCTCACTTGTAATGAGTCTGTAAAACCAATAGCGTATGCTCTCCCTTTGCACTTAGTGTGATTAGCTAGGATCAGAAACTCTGGTTAGTGTAAGTTCGCACTTGTGATGATCTTCACCCTTTGAAGACAAACAAGATTTTGAGTATGTATTAAGAAGCTGTATTTTTTGAAGTCTTTGTCTCTCTGAAGTCGCGTTCACGTTCGATCTTGGCGTCTCTCTTGCATAATTATGTAAAGTGTGAAAAGGGAAATTTATGAAAGGTGTATAGTATAGAAATGTACACATAAAATTTAGGAAATGGATAAATTAATTTCATACATAACGTTACATTTGGCTACTACCCTATGCAAGTTTATATTGGGTGGTTACAATGTAGTGCATATTAAGAGAGTGCACACATTTAATTACATTTATAATGATAAAGTTTGATATGAATTATTGTTTGATATGAGTTGGGAATAATTATTAGAATCCCATTATATTATGTAAAGTAATGGTTTGTGACGAAAAAGTTGGAAAATATGGTTAATTCCAAGATTTAGTCTAAACCATCTATTACAGGGAGTCTTGAATTATTTAAGAGAATTATTCTATCTATTTTGTGGGAAATGTATAACAATACAGATACTGGAATTAATTCTATTGTTTAATGGAAATAACGTTGGAACCATAAGGAAATAAGGTGGCATAAACAATGTAACATAACGGTATAGATAAGTGTTGTCATGTACCCTTTTGTTTATGATAAAACATGACAAAGGTTTAGTCGTAAGCAATGGTTTAGAATTCGTTATGAAAACAAGAAATTCTAAGTCCCATAATCCTGGGTAAGGTACTCCATTTGGATACCTTAATTTGAAATTGGTGTTGAAGAGTTTTGTTGATAACCTTGAACCTTAGTGGATTCGTCGCCAGCTCGGGGTGGCTTCAGACTAGAAATTAGACGCCAAATGAATCCTTTGGTTGGGAGGCAAGTCGTAGACACACTTTTAGTCTCCCAAGTTAAAAGAAGCATCTTAAACAATTAACTTTGTTATAGGATTTAGTTTACCTTGGTTATCATTTTATTATGAATCTTTGTACTTGGATTTATATATGATTATATATCACTAACATGTATGATAAACTTGACTTCAAGCATTGGCTGCAGAGGTTGTGGATGGCATTGAGACGATTCTTGAAAGACATTGTAGAGTAAAACCGTTTTATATGTGCATGCTTTTTAGTTAGCTGCTTTTATCATGTAAAGTATATCTAACTTTGATGTTGCACCACTTAGGAAACTCATGCGTCATTGTTGATGGTTGCGCCCAGACTCTACTCATTTATATATCTATAACTACAAAATTATAAATCCATCTAGCCTTACTCACTCTTCAACATATACCTCACAAGTAATCTCACTTTATACCCGTTATCATTTACATGAATAGTTTGGTTGACAAATTGAAGTATGGCTATAAAAGTCATTATCAAATTAAAGATTGACCTTTACCTAGAAGCACACTAAATATGGATTTTTATAACTTTATGAAATAAAAACCATTCCGAATAGAACAATAATCCCATAAAGATACTAATTACTCGTTAAAATTATGATCGTTAAGGAAGTAATGGATAATAAATAAATACATGTAAAAGTGGAAATATTTTATGGTTTCTTGTTTAATCTGTTGGTTGGCGTTGGAGGGTAAACTGATTTCTTGTTGATGTATTTGTAACTTCAGAATGTATTCACTTGTATATTTTATGTATTGTACCCCGATGTTTATTCCGGGAAGTATCTGTAATGTAATTGAGTCATGCCATGCCCTGATGTTTCTATCGGGAGATTCAATAATGTAAACAAGTCATGTAAAGTCATAGAGGGTAACCCTTCCTGTTGATCAAGGGTTAAAGTCCTCGCAGTTGTGGGGCCCTAGGGTTATTAGACTCTCCTAGAGAAGTCAGCCCTAGGTGAGTTAATGTAAGTCGGGTCATTAGTACCCTAGTTGTGGTTACTCGAGCCTACATAACTGATAGGATTACTCGAGCCTACATAACATAGTCAAATATTAAGTGAACAAAAGAATATAAATAGAGAGCAAGACTCTCTATTTATCACACACACACACTCACTCACTGGGGTGCATGAGTGAGAGAGAAGAAGCTAGTATCAGAGAAAGAGACAACTGCTATTGGAGATCATCTTTGTGTTTTTGGGTTTTACTTTTTCTATTGGTGCTCATTCTATCTCTAAGGAAGTTGCAGGGTTTTCTCCTTTATGGTTTCCCCAAGGAAAATTCTTTGTGTCTCTTGTCTCTTGTGATTTTTTGCTGTGCATGTTGTTCTCTCAGATAAGATCCTAGATCGTATTGCTTAAATGATAAAAATATAACATGGTATCAGAGCTAACCTGAGAAGAAGACACTGTGCAGCTACAGAACCTAGGGCTTCTTAATTTTTGGGTCTCTCTCCACAATCCATCAGCAAAAGAAGGCTAGGCTAACTTTCCATTGAAGGGCGCATCTTTCTGTCGAAGCAGAATTTGATTCCAAGCATTTTCAGTTCTTGTTGCGGGCCCAATTAGGGATTTTTACAGAAGAGGAATTTTTGAGTCATCTTGGTATAGGATTAATCTCCTCATCAAAATCAAAGTTTAGAGACTTGGGTCGAGATTTTTGGTTTGGTGAAACTCCGAAAAGTCAAACCCTAGTTTGACCCTGGGCCTAAAAAACCCTAAAATACTGAAACTGATAGTTTTGGTAGATTCACTATATGTCGATATTGGAGAAGGATCAGGTGCCAAAAATTTCAAAGGTTGAATCTAAATCTCTAATGTACACTGTATCCAAGTTTCAGCATCTGATTCTCTATATTCTAGGAGATATGATTCCTCCAAGTTAGGGTTCCATCCTCTCTCAGGATTTCGCCCCAAACAGGACACATGGGGAGAATTGCTATATTGTGGGATAAAAAGGTACAAATGAATTTTTTCAATATGTTCCAGAAAGGGCACATAATTTAATTTCTATGTTAAAAATTTTAGACCTCTCAGATGAAAAAGTGACACATGGTAGTTCGTACAACTTCGTTGTGTTGAACGTCCTGAAACAGGTCACCTTGGGAAAACGCTCATAAGTCCCAACTGGTGAAACCGATTCTTATGAAATCTATGGTTTTGGAACAAGGATATATGAGGCTACCTCAATACAAAATTTTAAATACAGAGGAGCATTACTTTTGGATATAGCACAGAAACCGTATCAGGCATTTCTGCAGAAGAAATTGGTAAACTAGGGCTTCTTGTTCCAGGAGCTTCCCTCCACTATTTTCAGAAAAAGAGTACATTGGACAGCTCGCCTTGAAGAGGTATATATTCCTGTTGAATCAAATATGAAAGGTTCCAAGTTTTGAAAATTAGGGTTTCTCTGACAAACCCTAGATCAGCTAGCTCCGAAACCAGGACGAACACCTCAAATCGGTAAGATCTAATATTTTTCTATTTACATTTGAGGTTCTCATTTATAAATCACTAGTCACACCAGCTTGATGACAAGTTTGGTGAAACTAACAAATTCCAAGCATGGAAGTATTGGATCTCACTAGTTCTTGAAGAAAATGAATTGGAAACCTACATAAGTGGATAGGTTCCAATTCTAGAGGGAGATGAGGTTAAAAGTCTTACACAAGAAGAACTTGGTCAAGGTCAAGAAGATAGCTGATGTGTTGACTAAGCCATTAGCTAGAGTGAAGTTTGAGTACTTCACGGAGAATATTGATGTTCTCTAGATCGAGGTTCCCCCCAAGAGGAAGTGATGAGTCTGTGAGCCATTCTGACATGGTGAGAGGATTGGTTCCTTCCATGGTCAGATGTAAGTGCTGAGCCATTCTGAGGCGACTGTGGGATGTGTTCCCACATGAGCATATATAAGCACTGAAGGCCATTCTCTGGGAGAATGGAGGCACCTGGTTAGTTACCAGGAATACTTAGCCTGTAGTTGAGGGCCATTCTGATGTGACTGTGGGATGTGTTCCCACATGATCAGATGTAAGTGAAGAGCCATTATGATGTGACTGTGGGATGTGTTCCCACATGATCATATGTAAGTACAAAGCCATTCTGATGTGACTATGGGATGCATTCCCACATGATCAGATGTAAGTGTAGAACCATTCTGATGTGACTGTGGGATGTATTCCCACTTGATCAGATGTAAGTGTAGAACCAGTCTGAGGAGACTATGGGATGTGTTCCCACATGATCAGATATAAGTGTTGAGCCCTTCTAGCATGGATGCGGGATGTGTTCCCCACATGGATGGATATAAGTGTTGAGCCCTTCTAGCATGGATGCGAGATGTGTTCCCCACATGGATGGATATAAGTGTTGAGCCCTTATTACATGGTTCTTGGATGTGTTCCTCCCATGGTTAGATATAAGTGCTGAGCCCTTCTGACATGGTTCTTGGATGTGTTCATCCCATGCTCAGATATAAGTGTTGAGCCTTTTCGATATGGTTCTTGGATGTGTTCCTCCCATGATCAGATGTGAGTGCTGAACCTTTTCGGTATGGTTGTTGGATGTGTTCCTCCCATGATCGGATGTGAGTGTTGGGCCTTTCTGACATGGTTCTTGGATGTGTTCTTCCCATGGCCAGATGTGAGTGCTCGGCATGCCTTTTTGACAAGGTTGTTGGATGTGTTCCTCTCATGGTCAGATGTAAGTGTTGGGCAGGGCATTCTGACTTAGGTTCAGATATAAGCGCTGAAGAAGACCTACATGGAAGCTAGGACTACAACCAGCATGAAAAAGGGATGACTCTATAGAACTTCCTATGACAAGAAGAATCGAGAGATAGCACCAGTGATGATGACCCATTGATGATCCAGATCGAGTGATGATCCAGATCTAGTGATGATGATCCATATCCAATGATGATGATCTAGTAGTGATGATCCAGATCAAGTGATGATCCAGATCCAGTGATGATGATCCAATAGTGGTGATCGAGATCGAGTGATGATCCAGATACAGTGATGATGATCTAGCAGTGATGATCGAGATCGAGTGATGATCCAAATCTAGTAATGAAGATGACTTGAAGATGAAGATGACGAGAACTCGATGATGATCCAGTGGATATAGAGAAGAAGACCTGTGATGATAAATTGTGTCAAGAGAATACATTCCTAGTTCACAGGGAGTGTTGATGTATTTGTAACTTTGGAATGTATTCACTTGTATATTTTATGTATTGTACCCTAATGTTTATTCCGGGAAGTATCTGTAATGTAATTGAGTCATTTCATGCCTCGATGTTCCTATCAGGAGATTCAATAATGTAAACAAGTCATGTAAAGTCATAGATGGTAACCCTTCCTATTGATCAAGGGTTAAAGTCCCCGTAGTTGTTGGGCCTTGGGGTTATTAGACTCTCCTAGAGAAGTCGGCCCTAGGTGAGTTAATGTAATTCGGGTCATTAGTACCCTAGTTGTGGTTACTCAAGCCTACATAATTGAGTTAGGATTACTCGAGCCTACATAATAGAGTAAAATATTAAGTGAACGAAAGAATATAAATAGAGAGCAGGATTCTCTATTTATCACACACACTCTCTTAGTCACTAGGGCGTATGAGTGAGAGAGAAGAAGCTAGGATCAGAGAAAGAGACAACTGCTATCGGAGATCATCTTTATGTTTTTGGGTTTTACTTTTTCTATTGGTGCTCATTCTATCTCTAAGAAAGTTGCATGGTTTTCTCCTTTATGGTTTCCCCGAGGAAAATTATTTGTGTCTCTTTTCTCTTGTGATTTTTTTGCTGTGCATGTTATTCTCTCAGATAAGAACCTAGATCATATTGCTTAAATGATAAAAATATAACACTTATTAGTGGAGAAACACTTGTCGTGAGAAACAAGGGATAACCACTTCCAAAAAAGAGTGGTTTCCAAAAAGAGCACAAAGTTTCAAGGAGGTTTTCACATGAAAAATAAGAGGGCGATATGAATCACACATGGACCACTCACATATTTACACATGTTAGGTGGGTTCCACCAACCAAATATGAAGTCACTTAGATCCATCCAATAAATATGCACAAATCATCAAATTGAAATATTCACTAGATTGTTAAAAGGGGGGGAATTCAAATGGTTATCTTATGTTTATCCCTGCTAAGAAGCAGATGAGAACCACCCATGCTTAGTCGACAACCCTTGTTAGAACCAGTGAATGTGTTATGAACATGACTACAAGATTTTAGCCTTTGGGTAATTCTTAGATTGTTCCTTTTACCCTTTTTATCTTTGCATAAACTATAATTTTTTTTGCTTGACCAATAATCTTTCCAATTTGGTTCTTTTTACCCACTTGTCCCCATCAAGTTTTACATATGTCCTCTTCAAAGGAAAAATTCCCAAATCCGTAAAGCTCTAGAGATGAGAATTTATACGACCATGATGCTAACATATTTAACATCGTGATCACTATTTCATACCTAAACTACATTATCCACAAGGTCCAATCCCAAGATATTGCTAACCAAGATCCTTATCGTCTCGAGGAAACAATTCTAGGTCAATAAGTCTTCCCCCACATTGTATATTTTACTAAATTTATCACCCGGCGTGTAATTAAATACTCACCAAACATTATAGAAATCATGTTTGCAGAATACTCCAAGAACCTATGTATAGTATCGAGAGACACCATAGACAAGAAAGTGTGCTTACTCAACCTCCCTTCCTTACAAACCTTGGACGAAGAAACCCTCACCACATCTTATCAAGAAATCAATCATCTTGAAAGAATCCATGTTTTATCCTAGCACCTAAAGGAGGGGTTACGAATACCCACATCACCTTCTCCTTATGAATCCATGAATTTCTTATATAATTCCAAAAATGCTATAATTATTGTACCATTTTAGGGTATCATGATGATAAAATAGTGGATGAAATAGTAATAGGGTTCATCAACCTCGTAACCCCTATTATTTTGGTCATGACCCCAAATTTGACCTCTGTGGCTATCTATTTGAAGCAATTTACAATCAATTATTTGAGGTCCCTATTCTTGAACGCTTATGATAACCATCCTATATATTCTACATGTTTGTAAATAAAAAATATGAACATTTTAAAAGTATGAACCCGAGAGTAAGAGATGCAATTGGAAACCAATTGCTTGTGTATGCATGGACCGATATGATCTTGAGGAATTTTGACAATCATAATTTTAAAGAATTTGCAAATAATGTCATGGAAATAACATATTCTTTTATGCATGATGCATCTCCTCGAAGGATGTCCCCAAAAATCAAAATATTTTATAATTGTGTCCATATATAAGAGAATACTAGTTTCTATTTTAATATTACATTGTTCTCCAAATATACGGATTTGAAGTTGAACCATACAAGTTTCCCACTTTCCTCACACCAAGAGTCTTTGCTATAAAATATGTGAGGTAGATACATTCTATGAAGTACAAACATCCTATCACCTTCCTATTTCCCAAGGACATGGGACCTTTCTTGGTAAAGACAAAAAATACTCTCTCCTACATGGAAAATTCATTAAAGCAACTAAATCTAGAAAATGAAGAAAACAAAACTTATGAACCCCATTAGGTTATCTCTAAACTAATGATTGAAAATATAAATTATTTGTACAAATATGTTCCTAGGATTGATTTGGAAAGTATAACTCATTTATAGACTTGGGATCAAGTCTTGGCAGTTCAGTGTAGTTGGACAAACTTGGGTACGATAGATCCACAAGTGGGACATAAAAGGGGAGTTGAAGAATTGCAGACAAATATGGATATTTATGAAGAAGAACACCAACCGCCAAGCATATAGGAAAGTGTTGAAGGGGGAGAAGAGGTAGAAAAAATAGTGGTTGAAAAGGAGGAATGTGATGAGATACCAAAAGAATTGGTTCACTTTTTTGACAAAACCACTAGTTAGGAGAGATGTGCTACTTATTAATTTAACCCATTACCCTTCCTTGGAGTTTCAAGTTCCTTAGATATAGCAAGAATCCACCTTTACAATACCAACATATGTGAAGTCAAATTTCCATACCAAATACATAAGAATAAGGAAGTAATGTGTAGACATGGTGAAGGATATAAGAGGAGAGGAAGGGAGAAAAGAGATATTCCTCCTAATAGTGATAAACCACAAGCAAGACACACTCATAAGGATTGTCTTGGAGCCTAATGCACCCATGTCCATTTGATTTAGTGATTTGAGAGCCAATGAGTATAAGTTTGATTTCAAGCAGTTCAATAAGTTGGACATGGTGGACTTCTACAAGTAGGCCAATGTTACGTTATGCAACCATATATAACCACAATGGAGATGGATTGGTGGCTTTTGTCAGTTTTTCTAACAAATTTACTTGTTACGAGGTGATTTCATATAATTGAATTTACAATGGCATTAATAATGTAAGTATTGTTTTCTTGAACAAATCTCCTTCACCAATGATGAGAAAATGAGTTTTCTGAGTAGAGAACCTTAACTAAAGATAGTTTTGTTATATTAAAAAATGAAATAGGTGTGAAATAGCTAGTTCAGTGCATAGATACAAAGGAATGGTTGGAAATAGTCAGGAAACCAAATGGAACCCTTTTTGTCAAAAATATGGAAGAATGCATACATGTGAAATAGGTCTAGTTTTATAGTATTTAAGGTTCCTTCTTGAATATTGCATATATCATGAATGACATCTAGTGAGATATTGTTATTAGTTTGTATTATAGGATGTTACTTAATAAAATGTAGTCCTTTATTTCAATAATTATGACTATTATGCTGTATTTTTGTTAAGAACATATTTAGTATTTACCATTGGAAGTTTGCAAAGGCATCTAGTAAGATACTATATCCATAATATGGAGGGATGGGGTGGATGTGGAGAAAACAAAGATATGGATCACAAGGTTCCTATGGGAAAGTCAAAATGGCTATATGGAAATTAGTATACACACACAATTAATTAAGAGCCAGGCCTAAGAAAAATTCATTAATTTAAATACACTAGTAAAATGATTCTAGATTAATGGAAGTGACTAGTTGTGCTAGATTGTGAATTCCTTGATACATGAAATGTTGGCCTTCTAGCGTCTCTTTGACCCAGGTTTAGTCCCTTTTCTCTTGCGTACAACAAATCCCAAGATATCGACCCAACATATCAAAGCCCAATCAACAACACCTACAATGCATATGTAGTCTCACCTGAGATATCTTTATATGGGTAATTGCCAAAACCAGGTTTTTGTAGTTGGGTGGTGATTTCACGTCCCTTGTCCTTCTTCCAAGATGCTCAAATGGATCTTGTGGATGGATTATTTATGCTTAATATGCACAATTAGGTTGTGACACACTTCTTCCTTTGAAAATAATATAACAATAACCCCAGCGCAACGTAGATACATTCAACTTATAACATTGTAAATGATATATTTAAACTTATTCATAAGAAAATACATACGCATTCATTCACAACAACATATACACATGGAAATTAAACACATTCATCATTCACACATATAATACAAAATCGAATGTGGAAGCCCATCCAGGAAAGAACCACAAAGGTGCTCTTCATATGGAATGAGAAATATATGGAACCTTTGTTATTTTCACTAATATGCAAACTCTTGTCTATATCTTCCTTGCTATCTATACATACTTTCCTCTCCTCATGCTCTTCTTATATTCTTTCGTTGGTCTTTCTCTACATGACTCTACTACTGATCCACACACAACTTAGATCGACTTAGTCTCTTCTACACTTCTACACACTAAGTTGCAGATTCTCGACTCAATGCACTTAGCAAAACTAACAGACAACAATAACTAGAATCCAGGATAGACTCCAGAGGATGAAGAACTAAAGAGAGTGTAACTTGCATACAAATTTGGTTCCTCCTTTTATAGACCCTTTATATGTCTCTTTCTAATATGACCTTCTACACTTATCCCATAGTATGTCTTTCCTATTCTAGTGACACATGACTCTAGGAACTAACGACCTAAATTACAAAGATACCTTCATATGTGCGATTTTCGTCAGCTCTATCCAACCTCGTACCCATGATATTTATGACCTGTCACTTTCTAACCGTTGCGTCATTGCATGCCTTCTGACATGGCTCCACTCCGTCGCATTCTTTCTCAGTTTCATCCTTTAGTTATATCATGACTTTGTTTTGTTACATATTCTTCTTTTATCATTGAACACATATTTCATTAAATTTGTAATTATTTAGTGGATCTAGAATTTAGAACTTCCGCTAGATTGAGTTTTTTCAAGATGAGGAAAGTCATAGACTTTGAATCCTTACATATTGTCTAGTAATATTATTTATAGTTTGTATTTAATGTTAATTTGATTAAATTATTTTATGACAGAATACTAACATTGTATTTGTTACTGCAACAATTAGAAATATTGTCGTAGTAATTATTTGTGTCTTTGTTGAGTATGTTGTTTTATTTTTGGAAGTTCACACCACTTATAATCAATACAGGAAAATATTTTATGACTTTAAAGTCTAAGTTTTAACCTTGTAATGATTAAAATAAATTATGAATTCAAATAGCAACATAATTTATTATTATTGTTGTTGGTAGTGGTAGTGGTAGTGTATTAAAAACTAAGTTGATGAATGTTTACTTTATGAATTATAGATTAACGTGAGAAATTTCTTACCTATAAACATATTTAATGATATTGATGTTAGTAAAGCCTCACTTATTTATTAATATTATTTATTTTAACAATCAACATTAATTATGAAATAGAATAGCATTAGTGCAGTAGAGTTTGATTTTTTTAATATACAAGAGGAAAGGGGGAAAACCAACTTAACTAATTATTGCAAGTGTTCATTATTTATTTATGAAGTATTTGAACAATGTGTTTAATTGAAAAGAGCATATTTTTATTGAAAATATAGATATCTTACAATATTTATATTATCAATAAGATTTAAATCATGTCTTAATTTATGTTAGGGCACGGAGGAATCGAACCACCATCGTCCTGCTTGGAATGCAGGTGCTCTTCCATTGAGCTAGCACCCTTTACAACATGAGGGGAGAGGGAATTTGTTAACACCTGGATTACACATTTCTAATCCTCTGTGATAAAGCAAAAGGATGTTTTATTCAAAGAGGAAGTCTAGAAGATGTTTTAAAGTTCATTATTGAATATGATTATGCACATTTTATATAGTGACATGTTGAGTTTATGTAAAAAACAAATTGAAAAGTTAAAAATTGAATAGTTTTATCTAATTCACATAAATTACCATCACATGAATTAACATAGAAGTTGAACCAAAATTTTCATATTAGTAAATAATATAAAATTCCTCAAAAAAAGGATTGAAGAGAATATTTGATATACAACAAACATTTAAAAGTGTTTCTTCTTGTATATTAATAACTAGTTCAAAGAGAAAATTACATTCATGAATCATCTCCACATGATCTCCGTATATTCAGTCAAGGAAATCAATTACAACTTATACACCACATTTATTTATTGTGGTCTTCCTGCAATCTTCTTTCTTTTGCATCCATGCAAAAACCATGGTATTCACTGGAATAGATCCAAGTCATGTGTCATCAAGGTTTGGTACCCAATATTGTTCTAAAATTTTCCTTTGTACTTCCCTGAACTAGGCTTCCATCAATCAACCTTTACATGAAGAGTCTCACTTTCATCATTCTAGAAGATATATGAGGTGGTTTTTGCCATCCAAATCGTCTCTCATTCATCCTTAGTTCATGATCTAACTACCAACACCTTTACTTTCTCAAATTCAATCATAGGATTGAATCTTGGCTTTAGCTTGTTGCACCTGGGTCCAACATATACTAGTTCATCTGTCACATTATCAAATTCTCCATCCATAATACTTATATTACATCCAAAATCTCACATGGATTAAATTGTCTTTATGATGCAATGTAAGTTATGATAATGTCTAACATGAATTAAAGCTAACATGATGTTATCACTTAATGATTGATTTTCTGGATATGTGAAATATTTTCAGTCCAGAATGAATTTTTCATGGTTCCCGTAACAAACATGGGTGGAGTGTCCACTCAAAATGTTCACGCAGTTTAATCCAGAAAATCAAACACAATGATGACAAACTGATAAAACCTGCACGCTCAAAATGTTAGTACTGTATTTATTGAGTATAAGTTAATATACTAATACAAAGTTGGCACCACTTTAAAGTCTACACAAGAAAATATAATTATGAATTTGAATACAACATAGTAGTACAATTAAATTTATATCAACTATAATAACGAATAATAGGAAAAACTCACTTCAAACCTTATTGCAAGTGCCTTACATTTATTCACAAAGCAATTCTATAAGATATTTTAAGGTGCATTCGCATAAAGTATCATCACATGAATTAAGATTGAAGTTGAACCAAAATTTTCATATATGTAGCAAATAATATAAAATTCCTCAAAATGTAGCTTGAAGAGAATATTTGATATACTACAAACATGGACAACTCTTTCTTCATGTATATTAATTAGTCATTCAAAAAGAAAAATTACATTCATGAATCATCTCCACCTAATCTCCTTATATTTTCTCAAGCATATCAAGTATAGCTTCAGGATGAATATTTCTATAGTTAATCATAATGACAAAGAGAGTTTATGGAATTAAATTGTGTGTATTAAAACGTCCCTACGTTTCAAGTGGACACTCCACCAATCATCAGGGGAACAAAATGAAAATCTCAAAGTAGTATCGAAGAGAGTGAGCAAAAGCTAATAATAAATAAATAAAGGATTTTGTACATGCATTAATGAATATAATTATGCACATTAGATATAGTGAGATGTTGTGTTTATCTAAAAGACAAATTGAAAAGTTAAAATTTGAATGGTATTATCTAATTCGCATAAAGTATCATCACATAAATTAAC
>LPNX010566616.1:770-110770 GCA_001517045.1 Pseudotsuga menziesii
CCGCATCCAACGAGTACCCACTCTGCATACTTTTGATGGGCCCCTCTACCCCCATCATCACATTTTTTCAGGTATTTCTTATTTTGGGGGTAGAGGGGCCCGTCAAAAGTATGCCGAGTGGGTACTCATTGGATGCGGAATTTAATTCAGCATCCAACGAGCTCCCCCGATCGAAATTTGAGTAAAAACACAGGGAGATATGTCGAAAATACGAACAAAAAATGTAGCTTTTTTTATGATACTTATCCCCAAATTTATATTAAAAAATTGTTTAAGAGGTGCTCCCTTTTTTAATCTTAAAGCATTTTGATTGACTAATACATGATGACATGGAATTTGTATTATTTTTTGAAGGCTCATTTTAAATTGAAATTTCCTCTAATGTTTTCACCCATACCTAAGAGTGTCATTGACTTTGAGAATTTGTCTTCTGAGCTGTATTTCTTCTTGCATTATTCTTTTTCCATGGTTCATAATCTTTTCTTGCGGATGTGTATGAGGCATTCCTCATAGGTTGTCTCCTTGAATTCACACAATCTTGAGATTTGTGCCCAAAGCCACTGCAACTATAACATATCATAGTATGGAAATGTGTAACTATGTGACCAGCATCGTTGCATGTACAACATCTAACTGGATTGTTGGGACTTCCAACACTTCTTCTTTTATAGAATCTACAATTCATAGTCTTGTGACCAAAATTGTTACATGAGTAACAATAACCATTGAAATTGTTTTCATAGATGGTTTTTTGGTTTAATCTTGGAGTTGTCTCTCTTATGAGTTTGATTTGAGGAGTGGGACCAACTTCTTGATGTCTTTCTGATCTTTTGAGCTCTTCTTTATTCTGTGCAGGTACATGAGGAGCAACACTTCATTCACTTTTAGAGACTGAGGGGCCCGCTCATACTTGCTAGGTGCCCATGTGTCTGCTACTAAATTTTCTTTTCCCGAGTTGTAGCCAAGGAAAGATTTATCATACCATACTTAATATAATCCTTAAAATAATTTATCCTTAATACAATCCAATAATTAATACTTGAAAAGAATACCATACTTACTATAATTCAATAATTAATACTTAAAAAGAATACCATAATATAATCCAATAATTAATATTAATTATAATTCTATTGTTAAATAAAAACATTTAAAACGGTGAAATTGAAAATTTCTTTATAAGTTTTGGATAATTTTGTGTATCACATTTATTTTAGTCCATTTTATATTTAATAAATAAATCATGAAATTGAAAATTTCTTTGTAACTTTTGGATAATTTTTTGTATTACATTTATTTTACTCCTTTTTATATTGAACCAAGTTGGAGAGAGTAAGAATCAGAGTAAGAATCATTCTTCCCAACTACTCAAGCTACATCCAATAAACTTCTTGTAATTTTTTAACTTCATAAATTATATTAATTTCTATTTTAATTAAATTAAATTAAAATATTTTACATAAAATTAATTTTAGAGATTATATCTTTAAACAAAATAAACTTTAAACAAACAATTTAGTTGGTATAGATATTGTATTCTATTTGTGTTTGCATCATTTTTCAAGCTTAGTTTTTGAAAGTTCTATAAGTTCAACTTTATTATCCTCATTATCCTCTCTTGAATACATAAAATGTTTTAAACATCCATTGACACTAAATCTTTAGATATTTAGATTTAATTTTTTTTTAAATTAAATTTTAATGTTTAAAAACTTGTATTTTCAATTAAAAAATTATATTTTATTTGGAATATAATTAATTTATTTCAATATTTTGAATTTCTTAATTATTTTATGTAATTTTAAGTTTATTAAATTAGATTATATTTTAATATAATTGTCAAATGATGAAATTTAATTGGAAGTAATAGGGTTTTCAGCTTTAACGTGAAAACGGAGGCTGATGGCGTTTCCGGAAACCCTAGCTGTAATGGTCGCCACCCATCTCTCTATGTTCCCGCAGCAAGGGCTTAGGGTAGATAGGAAGGCGCAGGCATAGGGAGGTCTTCTGCCCAATCCAAGACCCTCGTGATTCATGCTAGGATGACCTTAGAAGCTCAGAGATAGCGAAAACTGAATAGGAAAATCTGTTACAGGCACTGGGCAGTGCGGTTGAATCCATCTGTCCAGACAATTGGGTCCCCAGATCACGTAGAAGTTGGAAAGCTGTCTGTTTGGATTCGAAGGAGGACTAGTTTCCCCAAATATCACTCTCAATCACTTCTCCAGAATCGTTATCATGAGGTACTGAATCATACATGCTTGTTTTTCACCCTTTTTTCTTTCTCTGAGGTGGTGGTGTCCCTGGTTATTAACTCCTCTAGATCTGGAGGTAGGGCAGATGTAGACAGTTATCAGATTTTCATAAAATTTCCCACTGGGAAGTCGATCTTGCTGTGGGTTCAGGCTCCAGATTCAATGGAGACTCTAAAAAACGTTCTTGAGTGAAGAGAGGGTCTCCCTGGAACCTCTTTTTTATTTTCTACATGAAGGTAAAGTGCTGCAAGAAGATACTAGGTTGATAGATTGTCAGATATACAAGAACTCAACTATTTCGTTGATGCATTGTTTGCGGGGGGAAGCAGAAGGGAAAAAAGGACCCTCATGTTCTAGTCTTATAAGGAAGCAGCTCGTACAAAGGTTCCACAGACAGCAACCTCACCTTCTTCACAGCCCAATCCGTATTTAGTGGAAAAGATGGAATCTACACCAACCCTGGAGATCAAGAACTCATAGGTAAAACAACTTTTTACTACACTACAATCTGTAGTTGTCATATACCGTTTTAATGGGTTTTGTCCTAGATCCTTTGAACTCCATCAATGGATTCACACAAACTGGACAAACAAATGTCAAATCCTATTATGTTCCAAAGGTTTTTTTGTTGTTCAGTTTGAATCACAGGAAGATTATCAGAATATTTTTACGCAGGGTCCTTGGTTTTGGGGGAGAGCTGGGCTCTTCATAACACCTTGGTTTCCTAATTTTGATGCAAATTCCATGGTGGTAACCAAGATTCCGGTATGGGTGAGGTTGTCAAATCTGTCCTTACCATTATGGCATCATCTTGTACTAGAAGACATTGGCAATCTTCTTGGGAGTTTTATCAGAAGTGATAACAAAAGGAATGAACAGGGTTTATTTACTTATGCAAGAATTTGTGTGGAGATAGACCTCAGTAAAGGTCTCCCTGAGAGATTACAGCTGAAACATGAATCTTTCAATTGGATTCAGAGTTTGGACCATGAAAATACTGCTTTTAGGTGTATATTTTGTCTTTTGACAGGTGATGTTCAAGACTCATACCCTCTCTCTAAAAATCTTCCAAAGAAGAAAAAGGGGTCGACTACAAACCGAAAAAATTGGTAGGAAGACTATGTTCCACCTCTAGATGAGGAAAAAGAGAGTGAGGGTGAAGAACAACAAGATTTACAAAAAAAATGAGGAAAATATGAAGAAATATGAGCTAGTGGATGCACAGAATTTAGGTCAAAAGAACTCTGATGAGGAAACTCAAACAAATGTTGTGAATCTTATGGATGCTTCTTTAAGTGGACTAAAGCGTGCACACCAATCAGGAAGTTCAGACTGTAATAAGGAACAAATTTTTGTTCAACAATAAGAGGAAGGGGGCTAGCAAACAATTGATTGTAGCTGGGCCACTACAGGGAGGATGGACATAAGTGAAAACAAAGAAGAAGGGAAAAAAAGGGAAATTAGAGGATTTCTTTAAGAGCGTCATCAACCAAGGGGCTCCTTCAACAAAGTTATCACCACCTCAAGCATACATATAAGAGTATGAGCGAATCATCAACAAGAACCACCATGACCCCATCAAGTCATAACATCTTGCAAAAAAATACCATAGAATGGGTCATTCGTACCATCTAGTGTTACAATGATCAAACTACCATGTCCTCCTTGCCATGTGATCAACCTTTGTCACTTCTTTGACATTAATGGCTTGTCATCAATGACAACCATGCTCAACAAAATCCCCCTTTGTCATTGATGGAAATGGGCCTCTTCAAATACTCTACCCCTTTGACATTAATGACAAAGGGTCAAATAAAAGCTTCACAATGCCCCCAAAAGTTATATTTTTGAAAACTTCTTGAGATCAATATGAGATGTCTACTCCCCCTTCCACGTAGACTTCTTCATTTACTGAGCTCCCCTTGATATCTTATTGGCCTTGCTGCTAGCCGCTCTTCTCAAGATATTTAATTTGTGTCTTCATTCATACAATTATAAAAATATCGATAACCAACTCAGTATATGATCAGATACCAACAACAAGTGTTTCTTGAAGACATCCAATGTTGCTTCACTTCATTTTCTTTTTGATGTAAAAAACTAACCATACTGCTCCCCCTATCAGCATGCCAATTGTAATCACGATGCTTGGACTTGTTTTACTGTTTGGAGAATCCATCATCTACCTTTGAGTCCATCCTCCAACTCCATGAACTCAAGGTGTACTAAGGTCTTTGAAAGACCTCAAGTTTGTCTTGCCACATGGAAACCATCTTCTATGCACTAATCAACTTCATTTACATTCAACAAGACATTCTCATTAGAGGAAATTTCAACTCAAAATGGGCCTCCTAAGAAAAATTAATAAAATAAAAGTTAAAATAATAAAATAATATTTATTAATTTTGGAGGAAGAAAATATAAAAACTACTTTTTTGTTCGTATTTTCGACATATCTCCCTGTGTTTTTACTCAAATTTCGATCGGGAGAGCTCGTTGGATGCAGAATTAAATTCCACATCCAACGAGTACCCACTCGGCATACTTTTGACGGGCCCCTCTACCCCCATCATCACATTTTTTTCAGGCATTTCTTGTTTTGGGGGTAGAGGGGCCCATCAAAAGTATGCCGAGTGGGTACTCGTTGGATGCGGAATTTAATTCAGCATCCAATGAGCTCCCTCGATCGAAATTTGAGTAAAAACACAGAGAGATATGTCGAAAATACGAACAAAAAAAGTAGTTTTTTTATGATACCTATCCCCAAAATATATTAAAAAATTGTTTAAGAGGTGCTCCTTTTTAAATCTTAAATCATTTTGATTGACTAATACATGATGACATGGAATTTGTATTATTTTTGGAAGGCCCATTTTAAATTGAAATTTTCTCTAATGTTTTCACCCATACCTAAGAGTGTCACTGACTTTGAGAATTTGTCTTTTGAGCTGTATTTATTCTTGCATTATTATTTTTCCATGGTTCATAATCTTTTCTTGTGGATGTGTATGAGGCATTCCTCATAGGTTGTCTCCTTGAATTCACACAATCTTGAGATTTGTGCCCAAAACCACTGCAACTATAACACATCATAGTATGGAAATGTGTAACTATGTGACCAGCATGGTTGCATGTACAACATCTAACTGGATTGTTGGGACTTCCAACACTTCTTCTTTTATAGAATCTACAATTCATAGTCTTGTGGCCAAAATCGTTACATGAGTAACAATAACCATTGAAATGGTTTTCATAGATGGGTTTTTGGTTTTGTCTTGGAGTTGTCTCTCTTATGAGTTTGCTTTGAGGAGTGGGACCAACTTCTTGATGTCTTTCTGATCTTTTGAGGTCTTCTTTATTCTATGCAGGTACATGAGGAGCAACACTTCTTTCACTTTTAGAGACTGAGGGGCTCGCCTCATACTTGCTAGGTGCCCATGTATCTGCTACTAAATTTTCTTTTCCTGAGTTGTAGCCAAGGAAAGATTTATCATACCATACTTAATATAATCCATTAATTAATATAATATACCATACTTAATATAATCCAATAATTAATACTAAAAAATAATAACATACTTAATATAATCCTTAAAATAATTGATCCTTAATATAATCCAATAATTAATACTTGAAAAGAATACCATACTTAATATAATTCAATAATTAAGACTTAAAAAGAATACCATACTTAATATAATCCAATAATTAATATTAATTATAATTCTATTGTTAAATAAATACATTTAAAACGGTGAAATTGAAAATTTCTTTATAATTTTTGGATAATTTTGTGTAGTTCATTTTATATTTAATAAATAAATCATGAAATTGAAAATTTCTTATAATTTTTTGTATTACATTTATTTTACTCTTTTTTATATTGAATCAAGTTGGAGAGAGTAAGAATCATTCTTCCAACTACCCAAACTACATCCAATAAACTTGTTGTAATTTTTTAACTTCATAAATTATGTTAATTTATATTTTAATTAAATTAAATTAAAATATTTTACTTAAAATTAATTTTGGAGATTATATCTTTAACACAAAATAAACTTTAAACAAACA
The DNA here is from genome assembly GCA_001517045.1 of Pseudotsuga menziesii. Lineage (NCBI taxonomy): Eukaryota > Viridiplantae > Streptophyta > Pinopsida > Pinales > Pinaceae > Pseudotsuga > Pseudotsuga menziesii. The sequence goes on from LPNX010566616.1 coordinate 7,097, forward strand.
ATTTAGTTGGTATAGATATTGTATTGTATTTGTGTTTGCACCATTTTTCAAGCTTAGTTTTTGAAAGTTCTATAAGTTCAACTTTATTATCCTCATTATCCTCTCTCGAATCTTTAAAATGTTTTAAAGATACATTGACACTAAATCTTTAGATATTTAGATTTAAAATGTTCTTTAAAATTAAATTTTAATGTTTAAAAACTTTTATTTTCAATTAAAAAATTATATTTTATTTGGAATATAATTAATTTATTTTAATATTTTGAATTTCTTAATTATTTTATGTAATTTTAAGTTTATTAAATTAAATTATACTTTAATATAATTGTCAAATGATGAACTTTAATTGGAAGTAATAGGGTTTTCAACTTTAACGTGAAAATGGAGGCTGATGGCATTTCCGAAAACCCTAATTGTAATTGTCGCCACCCATCTCTCTATGTTCCCACAGCAAGGGCGTAGGGTAGATAGGAAGGTGCAGGCACAGGGAGGGTCTTTTGCCCAATCCAAGACCTTGGTGATTCAGGCTAGGACGACCTTAGAAGCTTAGAGATAGCGAAAATTGAAAAGGAAAATTTTCTGCACGCATTGGGCAGTGCGGTTGAATCCATCCGTCCAAACAATTGGGTCCCCAAATCACGTAGAAGTTGGAAAGCCGTCTGTTTGGATTCGAAGGAGGATTGGTTTCCCAAAATATCACTCTCAATCACTTCTCCAGAATCGTTATCATGAGGCACTGAATCATACATGCTTGTTTTTTGCCCTTTTTTCTTTCTCTGAGGTGGGGGTGTCCCTGGTTATTAACTCCTCTGGATCTGGAGGTAGGGCAGATGTAGACAGTTATCAGATTTTCATAAAATTTCCCACTGGGAAGTCGATCTTGCTGTGGGTTCAGGCTCCAGATTCAATGGAGACTCTAAAAAACGTTCTTGAGCGAAGAGAGGGTCTCCCTGGAACCTCTTTTTTATTTTCTACGTGAAGGTAAAGTGTTGCAAGAAGATACTAGGTTGATAGATTGTCAGATATACAAGAACTCAACTATTTCGTTGATGCATCGTTTGTGGGGGGGAGTAGAAAGAAAACAAGGACCCTCCCATTCTAAGTCTTATAAGGAAGCAGCTCGTACAAAGGTGCCACAGACAGCGGCCTCACCTTCTTCACATCCCAGTCCATATTTAGTGGAAAAGATGGAATCTACACCAACCCTGGACATCACGAACTCACAGGTAAAACAATTTTTTACTACTCTACAATTTGTAGTGGTCATATACCATTTTAATGGGTTTTGTCCTAGATCCTTTGAACTCCATCAATGGATTCACACAAACTAGACAAACAAATGTCAAATCCTATTATGTTCCAAAGGTTTTTTTGTTGTTCAGTTTGAATCACAGGAAGATTATCAGAATATTTTTACGCAGGGTCCTTGGTTTTGGGGGAGAGTTGGGCTCTTCATAACACCTTGGCTTCCTGATTTTGATGCAAATTCCATGGTGGTAACCAAGATTCCAGTATGGGTGAGGTTGTCAAATCTGTCCTTACCTTTCTGGAATCATCTTGTACTGGAAGACATTGGCAATATTCTTGGGAGTTTTATCAAAAGTGATAGCAAAAGGAATGAACAAGGTGTATTTACTTATGCAAGAATTTGTGTGGAGATAGACCTCAGTAAAGGTCTCCCTGAGAGATTACAACTGAAACATGAATATGTCAATTGGATTCAGAGTTTGGACCATGAAAATACTGCTTTTAGGTGTATATTTTGTCTTTTGACAGGTGACTTTCAAGACTCATACCCTCTCTCTAAAAATCTTCCAAAGAAGAAAAAGGGGTCGACTACAAACCGAAAAAATTGGAAGGAAGACTATGTTCCACCTCTAGATGAGGACGAAGAGAGTGAGGCCCAATGCACATGACTTCAGGCTCATGCCAAATCACCATAGGATTTTGCTCATTCCCATGTCATAGGTCTATTCATGCCAAATGTCTCATTGTTCACTATCAACTTTCCAAATCACCGTTAACTGTCAAATTCAATCAATCATAGTATGTATAAGCTGTCATAAACAAGTCATTCTGCCTATCACAATAAAAAACATCTATGTTATTGTCAAAGAAATCTATGCCACTATTTTGTATTTGTCACAACCATGTCACTACTTTGCTATATCATTGTCAAGTTAATATTTGATATGATTGTCTTCAAACTTAGTCAACATGAGTCGAACTAATCTGATTTAGAACTGATTCTCTAAAGGCTTAGTCAAGGATTCCTTTCAACCAATCAATTGACTTCAAAAACATAACCAAATTATATCACACCAACTTAGATATCTCAGTCAATATTTTGTCACATATCAGACTGGTGCTACTGCTGCTATTACTGTCAAATTTGCATATGTAATTAAATCAGTATGTTGAAGGCCATCATCATAACTAATGTTCAGATGGATTAAGAGATCAACCAAAGAATTGTTGTAGTAACTCGAAATAAGGTTCAAACGCAAGCTCCACTTCACTACTCCTTGCAACACAAATCTCTTCAACCAAATTTTAGAAAGGTATTTTCAGACTTGAAGTTACTTTACAACAACTTGTTTACTTTCCTCATTAACTGATCAGAATTTTATGCTCCTCTACTGCAGTTGCCTCACTGTGTACCTAAATTTTAGATAGAAATAAATCATAAACACTTGATTCTTTACTGACGCTTCCTCAATGGACTGTTGTACATGAATTTCAAAGAATTTCTTCCTCTACTGCGGCTGCCTCAGTAACTTATCCGAAAATCAGAGTTATCTTCTTCAAAAATTTATCCAAAAAATGAATCAAACTCATGGTTTTTATAATGGTATATGAATGTTTTGATTTGGGCTGACCTTACAATGGATAAATTTCATTTAAAAATAAATTTTCTTTTACTTGATAGCTGGGCCGACTTTACAAGAAGGGTAAAAATACTTCAACTTAAAAAATTCATATTTCTTCATGCGTGAGGAACCATGTGACGTGCCACCTACCGTTGGAAACGACATGACGAGGGATTTAATATTATGAGGGGATTATTTGCAAATACATGGTCCTTCATTCTTAAATTATTCAATTTGTATAGGAAATCAAAGACCCTACACATAAGGGTTCCAAAGACCACACCACTTGTAGGCTTCAACAATTTTAAATTGGGATACTATTTCCAAACTTCAAGGATCATGTAAGTAAGCAAACAAGGTCTCCATGACCAAGTCCTTCAAATACCAAAAGAAAGTCATCCATGTCATCATATATGTGGGACTTCAAGACTAGGAAATTGGGTTTCATCATAACACAAGAATGTCAAGGACTTCATTATAGAATCCAACATCCCTTAAGGGAATCAAGAGCAAACTCATAGGCTCAAGGACCAAATTGTGTGTGGGATTGAATTCTCTGAGCAATGGCTTCAATGGAATTCTTTAAGAGTGTCATCAATCAAGCAAGGGGCTCCTTCAACAAAATTATCACCACCTCAAGCATACATATAAGAGTATGAGCGAATCATCAACAAGAACCACCATGACCCCATTAAGTCAGAACATCTTGCAAAAAACTACCATAGAATGGGTCATTCGTACCATCTAGTGTTACAATGCCCAAACTACCATGTCCTCCTTGCCATGTGATCAACCTTTGTCACTTCTTTGTCATTAATGGCTTGTCATCAATGACAACCATGCTCAACAAAATCCCCCTTTGTCATTGATGGAAACACCTCTTCAAATACTCTGCCCCTTTGACATTAATGACAAAGGGTCAAATAAAAGCTTCACAATGCCCCCAAAAGTTATATTTTTGAAAACTTCTTGAGATCAATATGAGATGTCTGCTCCCCCTTTCATGTAGACTTCTTCATTTACTGAGCTCCCCCTGATATCTTATTGGCCTTGCTGGTAGCCGCTCTTCTCAATATATTTAATTTGTGTCTTCATTCATACAATGATAAAAATATCGATAACCAACTCAATATATGATCAGATACCAACAACAAGTGTTTCTTGAAGACATCCCATGTTGCTTCACTTCATTTTGTTTTTTATGTAAAAAACTAACCATACTGCTCCCCCAATCAACATGCCAATTGTAATCACGATGCTTGGACTTGTTTTACTACTTGGAGGATCCATCATGTACCTTTGAGTCCATCCTCCAACTCCATGAACTCAAGGTGTACTAAGGTCTTTGAAAGACCTCAATTTTGTCTTGCTACATGGAAACCATCTTCTATGCACTAATCAACTTCATTTACATTCAACAAGACATTCTCATTAGAGGAAATTTCAATTCAAAATGGGCCTCCTAAGAAAAATTAATAAAATAATAGTTAAAATAATAAAATAATATTTATTAATTTTGGAGGAAGAAAATAAAAAAAACTACCTTTTTGTTCGTATTTTCGACATATCTCCCTGTTTTTTTACTCAAATTTCGATCGAGAGAGCTCGTTGGATGCAGAATTAAATTCCGCATCCAACGAGTACCCACTCGGCATACTTTTGACGGGCCCCTCTACCCCCATCATCACATTTTTTCAGGTATTTCTTGTTTTGGGGGTAGAGGGGCCCATCAAAAGTATGTCGAGTGGGTACTCGTTGGATGTGGAATTTAATTCAGCATCCAACAAGCTCTCCTGATCGAAATTTGAGTAGAAACACAGGGAGATATGTCGAAAATACGAACACAAAAAGTAGTTTTTTTTATGATACCTATCCCCAAATTTATATTAAAACATTGTTTAAGAGGTGCTCCCTTTTTGAATCTTAAAGCATTTTGATTGACTAATACATGATGACATGGAATTTGTATTATTTTTGGAAGGCCCATTTTAAATTGAAATTTCCTCTAATGTTTTCACCCATACCTAAGAGTGTCATTAACTTTGAGAATTTGTCTTATGAGCTGTATTTCTTCTTGCATTATTCTTTTTCCATGGTTCATAGTCTTTTCTTGCAGGTGTGTATGAGGCATTCCTCATAGGTTGTCTCCTTGAATTCACACAATCTTGAGATTTGTGCCCAAAGCCACTGCAACTATAACATATCATAGTATGGAAATGTGTAACTATGTGACCAGCATGGTTGCATGTACAACATCTAACTCGATTGTTGGGACTTCCAACACTTCTTCTTTTATAAAATCTACAATTCATAGTCTTGTGACCAAAATCGTTACATGAGTAACAATAACCATTGAAATTGTTTTCATAGATGGGTTTTTGGTTTTATCTTAGAGTTGTCTCTCTTATGAGTTTGCTTTGAGGAGTGGGACCAACTTCTTGATGTCTTTCTGATCTTTTGAGGTCTTTTTTATTCTGTGTAGGTACATGAGGAGCAACACTTCTTTCACTTTTAGAGACTGAGGGGCTCGCCTCATACTTGCTAGGTGCCCATGTGTCTGGTACTAAATTTTCTTTTCCCGAGTTGTAGCCAAGAAAAGATTTATCATACCATACTTAATATAATCCAATAATTAATATAATATACCATACTTAATATAATCTAATAATTAATACTAAAAAAGAATAACATACTTAATATAATCCTTAAAATAATTGATCCTTAATATAATCCAATAATTAATACTTGAATAGAATACCGTACTTAATATAATTCAATAATTAATACTTAAAAAGAATACCATACTTAATATAATCCAATAATTAATATTAATTATAATTATATTCTTAAATAAAAACATTTAAAATGGTGAAATTGAAAATTTCTTTATAACTTTTGGATAATTTTGTGTATCACATTTATTTTAGTCCATTTTATACTTCATAAATAAATCATGAAATTGAAAATTTCTTTTTAATTTTTGGATAATTTTTTGTATTACATTTATTTTACTTCTTTTTATATTGAACCAAGTTCGAGAGAGTAAGAATCATTCTTCCCAACTACCCAAGCTACATCCAATAAACTTGTTATAATTTTTTGACTTCATAAATTATGTTAATTTATATTTTAATTAAGTTAAATTAAAATATTTTACTTAAAATTAATTTTAGAGATTATATCTTTAAACAAAATAAACTTTAAACAAACAATTTAGTTGGTATACATATTGTATTCTATTTGTGTTTGCACCATTTTTCAAGCTTAGTTTTTGAAAGTTCTATAAGTTCAACTTTATTATCCTCATTATCCTCTCTTGAATATATAAAATGTTTTAAAGATACATTCACACTAAATCTTTAGATATTTAGATTTAAAATGTTTTTTAAAATTAAATTTTAATGTTTAAAAACTTTTATTTTCAATTAAAAAATTATATTTTATTTGGAATATAATTAATTTATTTCAATATTTTGAATTTCTTAATTATTTTATGTAATTTTAAGTTTATTAAATTAGATTATACTTTAATATAATTGTCAAATGATGAAATTTAATTGGAAGTAATAGGGTTTTCATCTTTAACGTGAAAACGGAGGTTAATGGCGTTTTCGGAAACCCTAGCTGTAATGGTCGCCACCCATCTCTCTATGTTCCCGCAGCAAGGGTGTAGGGTAGATATGAAGGCGCAGGCGCAAGGAGGGTCTTCTGCCCAATCCAAGACCTTGGTGATTCAGGATAGGACAACCTTAGAAGCTCAAAGATAGCGAAAACTGAAAAGGAAAATCTGTTGTAGGCACTGGGCAATGCGGTTGAATCCATCCGTCCAGAAATTTGGGTCCCCAGATCACGTAGAAGTTGGAAAGCTGTCTGTTTGGATTTGAAGGAGGACTGGTTTCCGCAAATATCACTCTTAATCACTTCTCCAGAATCGTTATCATGAGGTACTGAATCATACATGCTTGTTTTTTTCCCTTTTTTCTTTCTCTGAGGTGGTGGTGTCCCTGGTTATTGACTCCTCTAGATTTGGAGGTAGGGTAGATGTAGACAGTTATCATATTTTCATAAAATTTCCCTCTAGGAAGTCGATCTTGCTGTGGGTTCAAGCTCCAAATTCAATGGAGACTCTAAAAAACGTTCTTGAGCGAAGAGAGGGTCTCCCTGGAACCTCTTTCTTATTTTCTACATGAAGGTAAAGTGCTGCAAGAAGATACTCGGTTGATAGATTGTTAGATATACAAGAACTCAACTATTTCGTTGATGCATCATTTGTGGGGGGGAGCAGAAGGAAAAAAAGGACCCTCCTGTTGTAAGTCTTATAAGGAAGCAGCTCGTACAAAGGTGCCACAGACAGCGGCCTCACCTTCTTCACAACCCAATCCGTATTTAGTGGAAAAGATGGAATCTACACCAACCCTGGAGATCAAGAAATCACAGGTAAAACAACTTTTTACTACTCTACAATCTGTAGTTGTCATATACCGTTTTAATGGGTTTTGTCCTAGATCCTTTGAACTCCATCAATGGATACACACAAACTGGACAAACAAATGTCAAATCCTATTATGTTCCAAAGGTTTTTTTGTTGTTCAGTTTGAATCACAGGAAGATTATCAGAATATTTTTACGCAGGGTCCTTAGTTTTGGGGGAGAGCTGGGCTCTTCATAACACCTTGGTTTCTTGATTTTGATGCAAATTCCATGGTGGTAACCAAGATTCCGGTATAAGTGAGTTTGTTGAATCTGTCCTTACCATTCTGGCATCATCTTGTACTAGAAGACATTGGCAATCTTCTTGGGAGTTTTATCAAAAGTGATAGCAAAAGGAATGAACAGGGTTTATTTACTTATGCAAGAATTTATGTGGGGATAGACCTTAGTAAAGGTCTCCTTGAGAGATTACAGCTGAAACATGAATCTTTCAATTGGATTCAGAGTTTGGACCATGAAAATACTGCTTTTAGGTGTATATTTTGTCTTTTGGTAGGTGATCTTCAAGACTCATACCATCTCTCTAAAAATCTTCCAAAGAAGAAAAAGGGGTCGACTACAAACCGAAAAAATTGGCAGGAAGACTATGTTCCACGTCTAGATGAGGACGAAGAGAGTTAGGATGAAGAACAATAGGATTTACAAAAAAAATGAGGAAAATATGAAGAAATCTGAGCTAGTGGATGCACAGACTTTAGGTCAAAAGAACTCTGATGAGGAAACTCAAAAAAATGTTGTGAATCTTATGGATGCTTCTTTAAGTGGACTAAAGCGTGCACACCAATCAGGAAGTTCAGACTCTAATAAGGAACAAATTTTTGTTCAACAATAAGAGGAAGGGAGCTAGCAAACAATTGATTATAGCTGGGCCACTACAGGGAGGATGGACATAAGTGAAAACAAAGAAGAAGGGAAAAAAAGGGAAATTAGAGGATTTTTTTAATCCTTGATTTCTTTGTACAGTGATGTAATACATGGAACTTTTGTTTTGTTCATATACCTTTGTTCTTCTTTTTTGTACTATGTGCCTTGTCACGTAGCAGTTTACCCGTAATGCTTTTGCATCTACAAAATGTAATTCTGTTCGCTTCATGCTAAAATAAAATTACACTTTTTTTCCAAGGAAAAGAATTGTCAAATGATGAAATAGCTTTATAATCCATTGTGAGTCCACATCCTCTAACTCATCAATGCCTTCACAAAAATATTTTAGAAAAAATATGAAACAATTTTTTTTTATCAATAAATTTAAATAATTATAAATATGAAAAAATCATATTATTAAAAAAACTCAAAATTTTATAAATAAACACTTCTCAAAATAAATTTAATATAAAAAGTACATAATTATAATCATTTAAAATAAAAATTAATTACACATTTTTATTTGATATTTGAGGTGGACTAGGATCTATGCCTTTTCATCTACTGACAAGGATGGGACAAGTGTACTATCGAGATTGATCTTATGGCACTCGTTAAGAATTTGAAATAAACAATTATAAAAAAAGGAATATAAAAAATAACTGATGAATGGATAACTGGCAGCAATGCATGGATAACTCATAGCTTATGAATAGATAACCAACAGTTCATGGAAGGTAACTAGACTAATGTGAGATAAAAAAGAAAGAGAATATACGAAATAATTGATAGTTGATAATGAATAGATAACTGGTAGCAATACATGGACAACTCATAGCTTATGAATAGATAACCAATAGTTCATGGCAGATAACTAGACTAATGTGAGATAAAAAGAAAAGTAATATACAAAATAATTGATAGTTGATAAATGGATAACATGAAGAATGTCGGTGATAACAGGTAGCTAGGCATGGATAACTCATAGTTGAACCATTTTAACTAGAAAAATATGAGGAATAATTTTTTTTTCCAAATTGTCTTCCCTTCCATAACTATCTCTCAACCATTTGATCCCTATCGACGTGATCTAGCCACAAACTATGTGGGTGTGCTAGTATAGATTAAAGTAAAATTTTCTATTTCAACTTTTTGAATTTCTCACATATTATTATAAACCTAATATTTATTTTTAATATTTAACTTTCTACACATCGTACTCTTCAATTTTTATTACCTTTATAGTGTAGCTATTAGATTATAAATACAAAATATAATTATATATGAAAACTTAAAAACTTAAAACTGCTTTCCAGCATATAGAACTGTTCTTGTGTTGTTTAGAGGAGATTCTAATCCAATCATACAAATATAAGGGCCGAATATATTTATGTATAGTAATATGTACCCACATACCAGATCCATGAACAATATTCCAAGAACTCTTGGGTGCAAGAGCTTTAGAGAAAAAAAACAAGAATTTTTAAGCCTTATCCACCAAGATGCTTAGGGCATGCCAAAGTCTTCCATGAATTCCAAGCTAAGCAGAATGTTCAAGATTAACAAACCATAAGCAATTAAAACATATTTTCCTCATCTTTTCAATAATTCCCAAAGGGATCCAAAAGTGCATCCTGTATACAGGAATAGCCTCAAGAACAGTTTTTACCAAAATCAACTAACCACCTTTAGACAACTAACGTTAGCTCGAATTTTTAATATGAATCTCAACTTTAGAAACTAACCGGTCCCAATCCTTAATGAAATATCTTTCAAGGCGCAAATCAAAAAGAGGATTCCACTGTTTCAGCATAAGAGCAGCTCCATCCCATTTCCATGATCCCGCAAAAACAAAAGACGCATCCAAAGGAGAATGAAATTTAAATGCCATCATGTAACACACCTCAAATTTCAATTTTTTATTTATTTATAAACATATAAATACAGACACAGTGTTAAAGTCCCTATCTGTAACAGGGAAATACCCATATACCCTACTAATTTTCCTATACAAACAATTACAAACACTTGCAATATATGCCATAAGTCAAACCATATATTCATTCTGTTATAAATATATAACCATTGAATTCGTGCTTATTGCAAACTCCCTTTATGAATTCCTCAACTTTACAGATGATACCCTAAACATCACAAAATATAAAGAAACACTTGGAAGGATAGTCCTTAAATATTTATCTTTCTTCCTTAAACTGGATGGGTTCCAAAACTTAATCTTAAAATCCTTCCGCGACAGTCCTTCTGCAACAGACCTTTCCTTCTGCAACTCTGCTTCCGCGAGTCACAAATTGCGGATTGCAGAATGCTTAACTTCTCTATAACATTACCCTTCTGCAATCCTGCTTTCCTAATGCGGATTGCGGAAACAAATAATCCATTACAACTTTACCCTTCCACAATTTCGCTTCCACAATGCAAATTGTAGATTGCATAATGCTTAACTTCACTATAACATTACCCTTCCGCAATCCCACTTCCGTAATGCGGATTGCGAAAAACACATAATCCATTACAACTTTACCTTCCGCAATTCCTCTTCCGTAATGCAGATTGCAGGATACACACAATTCTTTACAATTTACCCCTTTTGCAATTCTGCTTCCGCAATGCGAATTGTGGGTTGTGGAAACCATTAAATTATTTTACAATTGTTCCTTCCACAATTTTGCTTACTGTGACTACTATGATTTGTTGATCTCCTTGCGGATTCGATCCTAACCTTCGATCTTCTTTTCTTGTGTATCAAAATTTTAACATTGTAGATTGCGGATTGCGAACACGCCAACACGCCAACTAACTATACCGAACTGTACTTCCACAATTTCGTCTTCCATAATCCCTGTGAGTCATCGATCTCGTTGCGGCTTCAACCCTAACCATTGATCTTCTTTTCTTGTAGATCAACACTTTAACCTTGTAGATTGCAAATTGCGAACATTCCAACCAACTATACCGAATTGTTCTTCCCCAATTCCTGTGAGTCGTCGATCTCATTGCGACTTCAATCTCGACCGTTGTTCTGATTTTATTGTGGATCAACATTTCAACCTTGCAGATTTGAAAGGTTTGATTTGATTTGGGGATTGTTCCACTGTAAGTTAGAATAGATCTGGAGAGTCTTGCTTTGTACAGGGTTTATGAGGTAACTTTTAATAATTATAAATCTATAGAAATTTTGTGGCTCATGACCCGATCAGGAAATCGTCCAACTTATAGCATTCCAAACTAACTTTTCATAGAGGAATGACTGTAATAATCGATCTTGGATATTCGTATACTTTGACTGTAATTTATATAAACCATTTATCCCTATTTACTTTGATCGCGTATGAACTAGATTTGTTATATAATACATTCTTATAATTACCCTAACCAGGGTATAATACAGATAGTTGAAATTAAAAATAAAAACCAGCGCAGGGATTCAAATCCGAAGTAGAACAAGAATAATTAAAAACCTTGGACTCAGATATGGATGCCTTATCTCATATGTATTAATAATTACATTGGGAATTCTACAGGTAGAAGTAGAAGATGATAATTGATCTATACTCGAAATATACTAGATTATTGTTCAATGCATGAAAACATTCCTATGTATAAATAATATGCAAGCCCATGTTTTTAAATAACATTCTACATAGAAGCATAAACATTCCTGCCTAGAATGTATAGTTGCGATTTGACAATAAAATACACATTCTACTGTATTAAAATTAATCATAAGAAAACAGAGTATCCCTTTGGTACAGAAGCAGAATTTCTACATCATTCAAGCATAACAGCAGTAAGCGAACTGAATAATTCATTAGATCTAATATTTCTACTTGCTCTACATATATTTAAAATAGGAAATGAGAACCTAGCGCTAATGCCGGGAAAACAAAAGTGGAGAAGTTGTTCCTCCCAACCAACTCCCAGAGCATTTTACATATGTTAATTCCCATCCAATGCTAGCCTCCTTCTGCTCATGGACATACTAATATATAGCATTTTGCCTAGGACTTGGTCATTTATGAGCCTCCTGCTCTTTAGCACTCAACTAGGAGTGCAGACCTAATTTTTGGGGATGATTCCTCCTGCATCTTGAGTTCTCACTCAGTGTTTTTTTCCACTTTTCTTTTTCCTTTTCTGGGTCAGCAAACACTCTTCAACAGCTATATCCACTTTTGTCTCCTTTTAGCATATTTTATTAAATAAAAATGTTTTTATTACAAATTGTTTTATTTTTTACTTTCCTTTCAAAAATAATAAAAATTATCAATAAAGTATTTTCCAACATAATTAATAATAATTATTAATTCAGGGGGTATTTCATACACCTCCCTTTAAAAGATAACACCGTCCTTGGTGTTATAACTTTTGTTTTTATTCTTCCATTCCATATTCTTGGAACAAGTCTAGATATGCCTCATGCATATTACTTTCTAGCTCCCAAGTAGCTTCTTCTAGACTAAGGTGCTTCCATTGCACCTTTACCTATCCGATGGTATGGTTCCGAAGTAAAATTTCTCTCATGTCGAGAATGCTCTCCAAGCCCACTTGGAAATCTCCCTCGGGTTCCACTTGTATTACATTCCAATCAATTAGATGAGAATCATCATGTACATATCTTTTCAATATAGAAACATGAAACACATTATACACTTCAATATTGGGTGGTAGGGTTAACTGGTATGCAACCGACCCTACTTTAGCTAGAGTCTCAAATGGCCCGCAATACCTAGGTGCCAATTTCTTATACTTACCCAATATCAAGGTACTTTTCTTGGGATTTACCTTTATGTACACATGATCACCCACCTGGAACTCTTTAGGAGTTCTTTTTAAGTCAGCATAACTTTTCTGCTTGTCTTAGCCAACCTTCAAGTTTTGTTGTACTTGTTTCACGGTTAGTTCCATATCTTTTAATAAGTTAGTTCCTAACATTAATATATCAACTGGGATACTCCATGAAATTGGAGTATTACATTTACTCCCACATAATGTTTCAAATGGCTCATTCCTGCAGAAACTTGAAAATTATTATTATATGCAAATTCAACTAAGTGCAAGTGATCTTCCCATTTACCTAGTTTGTCCATGACATAAATCCTTAGCATCTCCTCTAAGAATTGATTTACTCTTTCAGTCTACCCATTCGTTTGTGGATGATATGCAGTACTGAAATTTAACTGTGTGCCCAAAAATTTGAACAAGGATTTACATAAGTTACATGTAAACTTTGCATCTCTATCTGAGAATATTGCTTTCGGCACGCCATGCAGCCTGAATATTTCTTTCATGAATATATTTGCAACGTTAAACAAATTTCTATGTAGATTTAACATGTCTAAAATGAGCAAATTTACTTAATTTTTCAACCACAACCATGATGGAATCATGTTGTCTGAAAATCTTGGGCAGTCCGGTGATGAAATCCATATTGATTGTCTCCCACTTCATTCTGGAATGGGTAGTGGTTGCAACAATCCTGCAGTATGTTGATGTTGTGCCTTAACTTGCTGGCATTCAAGACAATGAGCTAAGTACTCGTCCACCTCCTTCTTCATATTTGGAAAAAGAAATCCTTTATGATCATAATGATCATTTTCTGATAACCTAGATGCCCTGAATATGGTATTTTATGTAATTCACCCATGACTGTAAGTTTAATTTCTGCTATGTTTGGTATGTACAACCTGTTTTTATGTAGCAATAGTCCTTGATGGTGTAGGATGAAATATGTTTTTACTTGACTTTGTTCATTTTAGCAGCCTTTTCTTTTAAAGACTAATATTCTTTATAAGAATTTCCAGCGCTTAGAATCTGATTTTCCAAATTAGATTCATAGTTGCTGCTTGCAAACAATAAATTCACATGGCGACTTAGAGCGTCGGTGCCACTTTATTTTCTTTTCCTTAATATGTTTTATTTTGAAGTCATATTCGCTTAAAAAGGACAACCATATGGCTTGTCTTGCATTCAAATTATGTTGGTCAAATATTTATTTAAGGCTTATGTTGTTTGACATAAGTAAAATTTTTCTTCCATTTAAGTAATGTCGCCACATTTTTAAGGCGTGAATTATAACAGCAAGTTCTGAATCATGTGTTGCATAGTTTTTCTCATGATCTTTTAGTTTTCTAGATTCATATGCCACAACACAATTGTCTTGTAATAAGACTCCACCTAACCCTTCATTGTAAGCATTGGTACATATGACGAAATCCTTGAATGGATCAGTAATATTTAAGATCGGGGTGGTAGTTAATAAGTTTTTTAGTTTGTTAAAACTTACCATGGATTTTTCAGTCCATTCGAACTTTTTACCTTTCTTCTGTAAAGAGGTTATGGGGCAGGAAATATTACAGAAGCCTTCAATGAAATTCTGGGAGTATCTGGTAATCCCCATAAATGATATGATATCAAGTATGTTCTTAGGAACTGACCACTCCATGATGGCCTTTATTTTGTCTGGATCGACTGAGATTCCATCCTTGGACACTACATGTCTGAGGTACTGAATATTATATTTAAAGAAGTCACATTTACTGAATTTTGCGTATTAAAACTTACCATGGATTTTTCAGTCCATTCGAACTTTTTACCTTTCTTCTGTAAAGAGGTTATGGGGTAGGAAATATTACAGAAGCCTTTAATGAAATTCTAGTAGTATCTGGTAATCCCCATAAATGATATGATATCAGGTATGTTCTTAGGAGCTGACCACTCCACGATGGCCTTTATTTTGTTTGGATCGACTGAGATTCCATCCTTGGACACTACATGTCTGAGGTACTGAATATTATATTTAAAGAAGTCACATTTACTGAATTTTGCGTAAAGTTGTTGTTCTCTTAGTACTTGCAAAACTATTTTTAAATGTTCTTCATGTTCCTGCTCATTTTTAGAGTGGATTAGTATGTCGTCAAAGAAGACAACCACAAAATTATCTAGGTAGTTACTTAAGATGTTGTTCATTAAACATATGAGCGCAATAGGTGCATTTTTCAGCCCAAAAGAAATTATGACAAACTCATAGTGAGCGTAACGGGTCCTAAATGTTGTTTTAAATATGTCCTCGTCTTTTATTCGTAGTTGATGGTAACCTAACCTTAAGTCTATCTTTGAGAAGATAGTTGCTCCGCGGAATTGATCAAATAGATCATCTATCCGAGGGAGTGGGTAACAGTTTTTAATGGTCATTTTATTTAACTATTGGTAATCTATACATAATTTTAAGGTTCCATCCTTCTTTTTCACAAACAAGACTGATGCTCCCTAGGGAGAGACACTTGGTCGGATGTACTTTTTATCGATTAGTTCTTGTAGTTGTGATTTTAATTCTGTAAGTTCTATTATATTCATTCGATACATATCTTTTGATGTTGGTACCGCTCCAGGTATCAGATCGATTGTGAATTCAATATCTCTTTTTCGTAAGAAGTCCAGAGACTTCTTCCGAAAAGATGTCTTCAAACTCTTTAAAGATTGGTATGCCTTCTAGTTTAAGTTTGTTATCATTTTCATTACCATTCATTATATAGAATGCACACACTTTACATCATTTTCTTACTGATATTTTTTTTTGTAATGCAGATATTTCTTGGATGGTCACCTTCCTAGGGACCCATTTAACTTTTATATTGTTTCCATTATGATCGGTACAAGTAAAGGTTTTGTTAAAACAATTTAACACAACTTTATGTTCCTCTAGCCAATCCATTCATATTAATAAGTCATAGGATCCTAAAGGCATAATATTTACATTAACATGCATAAGAAAATCATTGATCATCACTGTACAATTCCAAACGAGACTAGTAATTTTCTATTTCATTCCTATGGCTAACTGTACTAGCCATGATTTGTCAAACTTTTTAGGTACCAAATTGCATAAATCAACTATTCTAAGTGATATATAGCTCAGGATTGCACCTTGATCAATTAAAATAGAGATAGGTTGATTGTTTATCATACCTTCAATTTCAACCATAGAAGTCTCATGGTCTGCTTGCATATTTTCCAATGCAACACAGATCCTGGGCATGCCCTTGGCCATGTCCCCAACTGTGACTGCTTCCTGGATAGAATGAACATTAAAATTCCTTTTCCTTCCTGGACAGTATTTAAAGTAGTGTAGCCCTCCACACTCCCAACGTTTTAAGAGTTCTTTTTTGTGCTGGGTTTTTATTAAAAAAAGCTGAAGATTCTTTTATTGCATAGTCTAGGGGTTTAAATCTTTTGTAATTATTACCCTAATACTCTCTATAGTTATTTCCTGTGTGTTTTATGGAACTTATTTTGCTTTTTCCTGGGATCAAAATTATCGGGCCTTTGATTTTTCCAAGCTGGTATACTTTCCCTTTTATTCTTGGTTTGGTCATAGAAAAAAATTTCCTTCCTCATCGCTTCCTCTAGCATCTTCAGATTGTCATACTCAATCCATTCTTTGAACATGATGGGAAAAAAATTGACGAACCACTAAATTTTAGGTTTCTCATCAATTATATAGGGAACATAACGAAGTAGGCTTAAGAACCTACTGCATAGTTCTTTCATCGTCATGGATCCTAACCTTAGTTCATAAAATTCTTTTGATTTTTCCTCATAATATTGTTCTAATAAGTATTTTCTTTTAAAGAGTTTCTTAAATGTTTTCCAAGTTAAATATCTCTCTTTTATCCCTTTAACCTTCTCTATGTCTTGCCACCATATATCTACCTTTCTGGTCATATTATAGATGGCCATTTTATCCTTCAACTCATAATAGTAGTTATATATTTGAAAATACATTTTTCACGTCGAACAACCAGGCCTCTGCCTCTTTGCTCTTCACAATTTCCCCATTAAACATGGGCGGTTTAATTTTCTTAAACTCCCTAGATTTTTCCTCATAGGGTTTGTATTTTATTTTCTTCTTATTATCGTCACTACTTTCACTTGACTCTTGTTGTTTCCTGTGATGTTTAACTAACTCTTCACTTGAAGTGTCAGGTTTATGGATGGAAAATTCCACCTTTCTACCCTTACGCTTATTGTATAGTGCAGTTTTTGGCATTTCTTGCTCAAATTCCTTATTATCTTTTTCTCCATTTTGGATTTTTACTAACAGAATAGTATTTAGTTCTTCCCGAGCCATTAGTATTCACTCATTATCTTCTTTAACTTTTATCAATTTAGACCTTAACTCTTGGATAGTTCGTTTAAGTTCAAATTTGTTATCCTAACGGTCATTTAAGTCTACCTAAAATTCTCAATCCCTTAAGTTACCCTCTTGATTATTTAAAGGATCTTCTGGGCAACGTTCCTCTTCTGCAAACATCTTTGCATTTGTCATGTTTCCTACAAAACATAGTTATTCTACTCTTTTTTGTTTATAAGAGAATTTAACCAAAATAAAATTGAAGTTAGTTTTCTGTTGTAGCGGCTTTAGTGTTCAAACAATTCAGGCCTAGTGATGTAACCGTGCTCTGATACCATATGTAACATACCTCAAATTTCAAAACTAATTTTTCTTTATAACATATAAATACAGACACCGTGTTAAAGTCCCTATTTATAACAGGGAAATACCCATATACCCTACTAATTTTCCTATACAAACAATTACGAACACTTGTAATATATGTCATAAGTCAAACCATTTATTCATTCTTATGTTATAAATATATAACCATGGATTTTGTGCTTATTGCAAACCCACATTTATGGATTCCTCGAATTTACAAATAATACCCTAAACATCACAAAATCTAAAGAAACACTTGGAAGGATAATCCTTAAAAATTTATATTTCTTCCTTAAACTGGACGGGTTCCAAAACTTAAGCTTAAAACCCTTCCATAGCAGTCCTTTCGAAATGGACCTTTCCTTCTGCAACTGTGCTTCCACTTCCGTGATGCAAATTGCAGAATGCTTAACTTCACTATAACATTACTCTTCCGCAATCCTACTTCCACAATGCGGATTGTGTATTGCAGAAAACACATAATCCATTACAACTTTACCTTTTGCAATTTTGCTTCCGTAATGTAGATTGTGGATTGCATAAAACACAATTAATTTCAATTTACCCCTTCTGCAATTCTGCTTCTGCAATGCGGATCGCGGGTTGCAGAAACCCTTAAATTATTTTACAATTCTTCCTTCCACAATTCCGCTAACTGCGACTCATGTGAGCCATTGATCTCCTTGTGGCTTCGATCCTAACCGTTCATCTAATTTTCTTGCAGATCAACACTTTAACCTTGCCAATTCTGTATTGTAGACATGCCAACCAACTATACTGAATAGTGCCTTCTCAATTCTATCTTCCACAATTCATGTGAGCAGTTGATCTCGTTGCGGCTTCGATCCTAACCATTGATCTGCTTTTCTTGTGGATCAACACTTTAAGTTTGCGGATCATGGACACGCCAACCAACTATACCGAACTATGCTTCTGTAATTTTGTCTTCCGCAATTCCCGTGAGTCGTCGATCTCGCTGCGGCTTCAATATCGACTGTTGATCTGATTTTCTTTTGGATCGACATTTTAACCTTGCGAATTCAAAAGGTTTGATTTAATTTGGGGCCTGTTCCACTGTAAGTTAGAATAGATCTAGAGAGTCATGATTTGTACATGGTTTATGAGGTAAATTTTAATAATTATAAATCTGTAGAATGTTTGTGGCTCATAACCCAATCGAGAAATCGTCCAACTTATAGCATTCCAAACTAAGTTTGCATAGGGGAATGACTGTAATAATCGATCCTAGATATTCCTATACACTGACTGCAATAATCGATCCTAGATATTCCTATACACTGACTGTAATTTATGTAAACCAATTATCCCTATTTACTTTGATCGCGTATTGACTAGATTTGTTCTATAATACATTCATAGAATTAGCCTAACCAAGGTATGATATTACAAATAGTTGAAATTAAAAATACAAAACCAACGTAGGGATTCAAATCCGAAGTAGAACAAGAATAATTAGCAACCTTGGACTCAGGTATGGATGCCCGACTTGAAATGTATTAATAATTACATTGGGCATTCTACAGGTATAAGAAGAAGACGATAATTGATCTATAATCGATACATACTAGATTATTGTTCAATGCATGAAAACATTCCTACTTATGAATAATCCACAAGGCCAGGTTTTTAAATAACATTCTACACAGAAGCATAAACATTCCTGCCTAGAACGTATAGTTGCGATTCAGCATTAAATAAAAATTCTATTGTATTAAAATTAATCATAAGAAAACAAAGTATTTAATCTCTTTGGTACAAAAGCAGAATTTCTACATCATTCAAGCATAACAACAGTAAGATAACTGAATAATTCATTACATATAATATTTCTATATGCTCTACAGAAATTTAAAACAAGAAATAAGAACCTGGAACCAACACTGGGAAAACAAAAGTGGAGAAGTTGTTCCTCCCTACCAACTTCGAGAGCAGCCAAATTACTTGCTCTAGAACCTCGAGCCTGTTTGCTGAACCACAAGAGAAAAATACTTAATGCACCATCTCTTGTATTTTACAGATATTAATCCTCATCTAATGCTAGCCTCCTGCTGTTCATGGACATACTAATATATAGTATTTTGCCTAGGACTTGGTCATTTATGAGCCTCCTGCTCTTTAGCACTCAACTAGGAGTGCATACCTGATTTTTGGGGATGATGCCTCCTGCATCTTGAGTTCTCACTCAGTGGTTTTTTCCACTTGTTTGTTTCCTCTTGTGGGTCAACAAACACTCTTTAACAGCTATATCCACTTTTGTCTCCCTTCAACATAATTTATTTAATTTTTTTATTACAAACAGTTTTATATTTTACTTTCCTGTCAAAAATAATAAAAATAATAAATAAATGATTTTCCAACAGAATTAATAATAATTAATAATTTAGGGGTATTACACAACCATCCACGCAGAAACAAAAAGACCTTAGGAACCGTCAACACTGAACCTGACTAGGAATTATTTGCCAAAATATTTACCCTCATCGAATTATTTTTGTGTCCACTAAACCGACCCACTAGGGTAATTTCATTGGTCAAAAAATATCATCCAGGCCCACATCCAGACCCACAACTAGTAAAATAGGGTTTTTAATTTTTTTAATAACCTGCTTCAATCGCTTCGGTCATGGACCACGAGCAGAGGAAGCCTTCACACGGGTTGGAGAAGCATAACTTAAACCAGGTAATTTAGGTAATGAAGAAACCAGATTAACCCCAGGAGCATCAAACTCAACTTCAAGACTAGCTCCCAAAGACTTAGGCGTGGAAACAGGAAAACTCAAGTTTCCATAACCTTCAACCAACGTAGGAGAAACCCAAACCTCGCAAAGAGAAAAAAATGAACCAGAAACAACCAGAACATCCTCAATATAATCCATAACTAAATTACCTCCATCACCAACAACATGCATAATAGAAACCCCAGGAGCCAAAAGATTACAAGCATAAACCCTAGCTACATCATAACCAACATCACAACCAGCACCCAAAGACGAAGATACTGTAGCAGGAAAAATCAAGGTTCCACCATTGACATCGGGAACCACATAGGGAGACAAAAGTGAAATAAAATAAAGAGCATCCTGAAACTGTTCTGAAACTATAAAACCGCCATCATCATCAACAGGAAAAAACCCATCCACACAAGGAGCCATAAGTGAACCAGCAGAAACCCGTACTTGCTCATCGCAGACTGAAAACCATAAAACAAGATAAAATGTCATGTCCCTAATTAAATAATTTCCAAATAAGACTATTTGAAAATAATTTTTCACCAACCCACTAGTTCCATAAGTTAAGATGGAGACATAATTTTGTAATAAGGGGCTATGGGACCCAAAAGGACATTAGTTTACCATATTCACATTTAAATGGGTCACATAAATGATAAATGCTAAGAAAATAATGTGTCATGGGTTAATGAAGACACTTGGAAGCTTGTGAAGACTTTGGGTGACTAGATTCCCTGCACACTTGGCATGATATTCATCCAAATTCAAATACATGGGTAATGTAACATTATTGGATGGCAATGTGGTGTCAAATTGATGGCGCACTTGTTGGAGTGATACTTGCACCTTGTTGAGGATGGTTAATGCCCAAGATTTGATTTATGATGTATGGCTCTATAATATCATCTCCATATGATCTGTAAGTCGAAATCTCAGAAATACATGTATGAAAGGCTCACATTCCACATGCTCTTGAATAACTAGTTTTCATGGATTTGGCTTCAATATTGAAGTAGCTTTATATCATATTTGTATGAGGAAATTTATAAGAGTTTTATGATGATGGAAAATAAATATATGATGTAGGGATATGTAATAGTATGTCCACATGCTCTGTAAGTCAAAATATCATAGATACATGTATGAAAATCTTGCATATTCATGCCCTTGTATCACTAGTCTTCATGGATTTGGCTTCAATCTTGAAGTAGTTTTATACCAGATTTGTATGAGGGATATTATATGAGTTGGATAGTGTTTGGAAATACATATATTATGTATTACTCTGTAATTTAATTTCCATATCCTCCATGGGTCGAAATCCAATAAACTCATGTGTGAAAAGATTGCATTCCCATGCCATTGAATCACTAGTTTCCATGACTTTAGCTTCAATCTTGAAGGAGTCACGTATCAGATTTGTATGAGGGATGTTATATGAGTTTGATGATTTTGTGATAGAAATATATGATGTGTTACTATTTAATTTCATTTCCATATGCTATGTGGGTCTAAATCGAAGAAATCCATATGTGAAACTCTTGCAATTCCATGCTACTAATTCACTAGTTTTCATGTATTTGACCCCCATACTGAATGAGTTGTAGAACAGACTTGTATGAAGGTATTTATATGGTTCTAATACTATTTGGGAATCAATTTTTTATTTTGTATATGGTCCCTATATGTCACATCCTGATCTTAACCTTTAACTCCACCTTTCATATGTCAAAATCGAGCTAGTTATGCAATTTCCCCATAAGCAATTTCACTGAAAGTTACCCTACAAATCTTGCAGACCATAATCCATTTGCAGAACTTAATAAATATGATTAAGGACATTAATTTATTTCTGATACTCATTCCCATACTCTATTCTTAAATTTGGGAGGGTCGTACTTGATTTGGAGAGCTAGTTTGGTCATCACCCTTGGGGGGATTTGAACACAATTTCCTACTAATTTTGGTATTTTTGTCATTAGCCCCAAACAAGTTTACAGAGGTATAAATACTGATACAAAGTATCCATAAAAAACCTTGGGGTGTTTTAATACTCACCATACCATATCCTTTCAAATTTGAGACCATTTGGTGAAAGTTGGAACCCTCTAGAGTCATGACTAGTTAAGCTTGAATTTTGCCCAATTTGTAATTTTCTCCAAAATTCCAAAAACGGACATTACAATGGTATCATAGCATGGTATTGGAACCTATTGAATTTATGGATGATAAATATGAATTTAAGAATTTTTTGAAGTCATATTTTGATGATAAGACCAAGCAACTTATGCAAGGATTCGAATTGATGGCTAGACAACTTAGGGGTAAGCAGGCAGCAGGGGGTAGTAGAAGTTTCCATCATGGAGAGACACATAATATCATTCATTTTAAATAATTTTATAATTGGTTTAATGAATTTAGGAATAATAATTCAAATGTGAATTAATTAAGGGACAATCAACAATCCACAAGTTTGGAGGAGCATGAAATGAGAAAAAATCAGCCTACTTGTGAAAATAGCCTAGATACACCATTACAGACAGAAAAAAAGAATCATGAAGTGGAGAATCAATTACCTCAAGGTGATTTCAGAGAATAACATAAAGAGGAAATTGAACACAAGCACACAATCCTTACTAATGGGGCTTGTGCAAATCAAAGAGAATCTATTGATGAATCATTGAACTATGAAAGAGTACCTACTCATGGGTGCTCACAACTCTACGTTCGTGACATAGAGATAAGATTTGAAATGGTGTTTCAGGACAAATTTCTCATAAGAATGAAGATGAATACCTTGTGACAGATAATGAAGAACCAAGATCAACTTCCCCATCACCAATTGAACTTCAAGAAGTTGATCAAATCAAGAAGAAAGAAGAAGAGGAGGTTCACACCCATGAACCATCCTTCATTGAAGGGTTTTTGAAGATGAGTGAAATGGATATCCATGAGGCCCTTAGCATACTCCACGACACTAAAGAATTGGTGTCAAATTCTTGTTGGAAAATTTCTTCATTGTAGGAGCCATCCTTCCTTGAAGACATCAAGAAGATTCAAAGAGCAATGTGCAATCGGAAGGTAATTTCACGTCTTTGATTTTTTATAGAAACAATTTGGATGAGCTTAATGAATGGTTACATGAATCATACTTGAATAATAATGAGGATATTCATAAGTTCAAAATTCAAAATGAGCAACTTCTTGAGAGGTTGAAAGATACTTGTTCTTCCTCCTACGTTTTAGATTGTGATATGGTAGATTGCTTGGAGGATTCTCATGACATGATGGATCATGAGTAACATGAAAAGTTGCAGGTTCTTGATATGTTTGAAGATGATATTGATGAGAGCCAATCGGTAGTAATGGTGGAAGATAAACTCAAGTTTCCTCTTGAAGACAGGTGCACACTTTTTGAAGAAGTGCATGATTCCACTATCTTGGAACCAACATATGGGGAAAGTTTTACATTTTTGAGGGAGGTGCATGTTCCTACCCTTATGGAGCCTTCACATGATGAACAATTTTCACTTTCTTATCCTTTGGGTGAGTTGGTTCTTTCTCCTACATCCTACACTTCCAAAATTTGCAGCATTCATCCTAATTAAGTATGGGTGAAAGGTTTCCTTTTTATAGTGCCACATGAAGAGTGTGGACTTTATATCTCTCCTTTTGATGATGAGATTATTATAGAACCATATTCTTTACATTTTCAGAAGCATCTATTTTTATATTATGATGATACACATCTACATGGATGCACCTATGGTATTCACTTGAGTCACTTGGAGACTCATGATTTTTCTTGTTCCTTGCCTAGTCCATTTGATGTTGGAGAAACTTCATCCCACACTTGGGTGAAGATATATATGATTGAAGAACATTAATGTTGGCAGCAATATACTCTGTTATTTCATGATGATATACATATTCATGGGTGTATTGATGAGACTTCTTTGAGCCACTTAAAGTATTCATGACATCAGTATGGAATGACAGCTAAATTATGCCATTCCCAACATATAGGTTAATTATGTCACTATTGTGGTACCAGTATTCTTTGGGACTACTAATTGCATGACATCGGTATGGAATGGCAGTTGAATTATGCCATTCCCATAATATAGATTAATTTTGTCACTATTACGATACTACCATTCTTCGGGATTATGGATAATGGACCATAGACGATAGATTTGGACAAACGATTACAACATTAGCGAAATTCCCAATTTTGGACTTGAACGAAGTTCAACTATATTGCAGATATACATGAATGCAATACTTGGACCAGATGGTAGTTATTTGTTTATGAAATTGTACTGAAGATAGGAATTCAAGTAAAGTTGTAACTAAACTTACCTAATGTTCTTTGAGAAATATGTGGGGAACTGATAATAACAACAATGTGTTAAGATGTTTCTGAGCTCCACTTTTCATAATGAACATCAAATTCTCCCAGCAGTAGCGAGAAGGTGAGCCTTTAACTGGTATTTCTAGATGCTAGGCCAGCCGCAAAGATTCAATTCTCAGGAAGCACGAATAAGCGACTTCGCAATTGTAATTATTCTCCACTAATTGAAACACAAACAACAATGGGCACTAAAATTAAAAGAAAAATGAAGACTAAAAAGTTGTACTTTCGCTCAAACCCCGAAGAAGGAAAAATTTAGTGAAATCTGCATTTTGTGTTATTGGTTTGCGAACTGGAAGGTTGTTGCGGATCAAGTTATAACTTTATTTGGAATTTTGAGAACTTTGCATTGCTATATTTGACTCTATGCCGAGACAAGAATCGTTTGTAGGTAAGTTTAGTGTCTCTATAGTTTTTACAGTAATGTTTTTTTCTTTTGACACTTAAATGTTTTGAATTCAGGAAAATGATTGTAATTCTTTAGGTGAAGGCGGTGACAACAGTGGGGGTGAAGGCGGTGAAAGCTGAAGGGGGTGGTGGTGAAGATCGTCCAGAGTTGGTTGTCAATGCAGTGACAGTGAAGCTAGTAAAAAAAGGTGAAGCCCTTGCAACCTAATTGAATAGCATACATGTCCTTTAATGAATATCTCAATACAAATAACAATATGGATGAAGTGAATATCTCAATGTAGATAGTGATATGGATGAAGTGGTCCAATTGCAAATGAGACGGTTTAGGGATGGTGGAAGATCGTAGTCATGGATGAAGTGATGCAATGCATGTAGACATTGCAGTAATAACAGTGGTATAGGTGCCCATTGGTAAGTTGATTTTCACTAAGTTATAATTTAATGAGACTCCAAATAAGGGTAATAAATAATGCAAGGAGTTAAAACATTTTCAGATGTCCTAAGACATTCCCAATGCTTACATTGTCACTGTGACAATAATGGTTCAACCTATAATCCAATCAGCATGGAGAATTTTTTATTATTTTTATATTAACTAATGATTGTGGACAGACACATCCTAGTGATGATCATTGATGGAAAAATAAGATGAGAGGCATGTCCTTGTTGACAGAATCATGGATGAGGCTGAAATCTCTGTCTGAGCAAGTGGTGAAGCTAGGAGACACTGTCTAAAAGAGGGGTTCTTGCAATAATAATGCAAAGACATAAATTGATAGGTTTTCTCAAAGACTTTTCTATGAGGCTCAAGACATGCTAGTTCTTCAAGAAGCTTTGAGTTTCTATAGGATAGTGTTGACATTTCTATTTAACATTGTTGATGGATTTAGAATGCCTCTTCCTACTGAATGTCTAGTGGAATTTGCCTCCATGCCAGAACACTTTGTGGATGATGCAATGGAGCTTTTACTCATTACCTCTCGGGTTCAAAGAGATTTAGATGGTGTTGTGTTGGATGATTTCATGAATTTTATTATCATGTTTATGGAAAGTCCAGTCTATGTCAAGAACTCTTATTTAAGGGCCAAGATGGTGGAGGTTTCGAATGTATGGATAAAGGTTCACCGATTTTAAAAGAATATGAAGACTGCCTTGATAATACGATTTGAAGATTGTGCGACTTGAGGCCTCGACTCATGTGAATATTGTTTGGAGATCATTGTGACTGGTGCATTGAACATTGTGTGTAATGATGTGTTTCTTATTTATTGTGAAGAGCTATGTGTAACATTTAATACTGGAGCGGTTGTACATGGTTCCTAAGTTCATGTATGGATCCATAATCTACCACATTCAGAAGTGTGTGAAACTGTGACATGGTGGAAACCCTATTATGCATGCGACTTCAAAGAATGACATCTCCTCTTTCTGAATGGCGACTGCTTGTGGACGAACCAGAAATTTGTTGTGCTTTGAACTTCAAAATTGATTTTGAAGAGTATGGTGAAATGTGCTTGGGGTTGAAATCTTTGGATCACTCACAGGCAAAGGCAGAGACAATTCAAGCTGATGAAATCCACTAACAGAAGAGTCTTTAAAGGAGGAGACTCAGCAGCCGTTGATCGAAAGAATGGACAGTGAAGATCGAGTTTCACAATGGGCTTTATCCCACATTTGTTGCGCAAATGAAGTTTTATGGGTTTATATACCATAACCTTTCACATCTATATCAACGTGTAGTGCAAAGGTATGGTGGGGGTTCTGGGTGTTTGGAATCCACAATAAGTTCACTAGCTCGGAGCTCGAGACGACCTATCAAGTCCCCTACCTTTTGTTACACGTGGAAAATTCCATCATTGACGAGGATAACGACGTGGCAGGGAGGTGTTGCGAACATGGCAGACCATGAAGCTGAGATGGTAGAAGACATGGCATTGATGTGGCATAGGAGTGATCAGACATGGCTAAAGCATTTGTGAACATGAAGGTTAAATGTGAATTCGTAAAACATAAAGTTTTAATTAATTAAATAAAAAATTTGTTTAGTTTTAATAATAAAAATGATTTTAATATAAAATCATTTTTTTAGGGGTTAATTAAAACAATAATATATATAGTTATTTATTAAAAATAAAAAATGATTTTTATTGTAATATCATTTTTTTGGGAGATGTATTGTTTTGAAAAGGTGTGTTGTTTCAAAAACTAGACATGACCTTTGGAGAAGTATATATTTCAAAAACAAACGTCATTTGAAAGTGTCTCTCGATTCTTCATCTCAGTAATTGAAGAAGAAGTAAGGCCAAAGGAAGAGATACAATCCTAGAAGCTTATGGAGACTTAATATCTTAAGGGTGACAGGGTGGTGCTAGGGCAGGTCGATGCCTGCAAAAGGGAGTTGTTGCTTCCTTGTCAGTCGTATCTAACTAAACAGGGGGTCGTAGCTTCCTACCAGTTGGTGCTGGTGAATCAAGGGTGTGGGTGCATCCTGATTGGTTGGTGTCGATCGAATTCTATTGTAACTTGTAAATACAATTTTGCAGTATAGAACGAGTTGGTGGTTTACCCTATTGGGCGTCCACGTTAAAATTGTGTTCTATTTGTTCTTGTTGTTATTTGTTTTGTGTATCTTGTTGATTCCATGCTTTGGTTAAAGTTTTAAATAAGTGGTTATATTGTTAAAAATTAACAATACTGATTCACCCCCCCCCCTCTCAGTATTGACCAAATTCTAACAATTGGTATCAGAGCCAAGTTCCTTCACCGCGATTTAACCACTGGAAGGAAGATCTTATTTAAAGACCACTATGGATCAACAAAATGGGTTAGCCACTAACAAACCCCCACTCTTTACAGTAGAAAATTATGCATACTGGAGTGTGAGGATGAGGTGCCATCTGATGTCCCTTGGATGGAAGGTGGGGAGCAACTCAAGAGGTGTATAAGATAGTAGACCAAGTACCTACAGATCCAAAGGAACTAAGCGAATATGAGAGTAATGCCAAAGCCCTAAATGCAATCTTGAGTGGATTGACAAACACTATTTTTACAAAAGTTATGAGATGGAAGATTGCCAAGCAAGCCTAGGATAAGTTAAATATTATCTATGAAGGTGAATCTAAAGTCAAATAATCCAAGATTCAGAAATATAGGGGGCAGTTTGAGAGTCTTAAAATGAAGGAGGAAGAGAATGTTGGGGAAT
Source organism: Pseudotsuga menziesii (assembly GCA_001517045.1). Taxonomy (NCBI): domain Eukaryota; kingdom Viridiplantae; phylum Streptophyta; class Pinopsida; order Pinales; family Pinaceae; genus Pseudotsuga; species Pseudotsuga menziesii. Next base: position 35,613 of record LPNX010566616.1, read on the forward strand.
ACTTTCTAAGAATAGATGAGGTAGTCAATTCCATTAGAGGTCTTGGAGGAAAATTAAAAGAAAAAGAAGTGGTTAGAAAGGTGCTAAGGACACTGCCCATGAAATATGACTCAAAAATATCCACCTTAGAGGAACGAGATGATCTTGATCTCTTGATAATGGATCAACTACATGGAATTCTCACTGCATATGAGATGAGAATGGGACAAAATAATACTTCAAAAGGAGAAGCAGCCTTCAAAGTGACCAAGAAAATAAAGAATCAAAAGCAAAACACTCAAATCGACCACAATGAAGAACATGATGTGGAAGAAGCCAATTTTATCAAGAAACTTCAGAAGGGGTCGGGAAAGTATAAAGGAAAGATTCCCTTCAAATGTTTTAACTGTGGAAAAATTGGGCACTTTCAATCCAAGTGTCCTTATCCCAAGAAAGACTCTGAGGATGAAGATGACAAGATTAAACAATACAAGAAAAAAAGAAAATTTGACTATAATAAAAAATACAAAAAGAACTACTATTCAAAATAAGAAGAAGAAGACAACAATTCATCTGAGGAAAGTGATCTTTCTAGGTATTGAAGAATCTAGTAATCCAGAAGATAGTAAGCATGAAAAACTATCAAAAGATGAAATAGAGGTTAACACGAAAAAAGAACTATGCAGTGCTTTGAATGGAATGAAAAGATACAAAAATAAATATAGATAGTTGAAAAGGGTTATAGTTGAACAATAGGAAGAGCATGAACAAAAAGAAAAGGAGATGAAAAAAATCATGAGCAGTCTGAAACAGAAAATTCAAGAAGCAAATAGGATAGAAGAGAAGCTAGAGGAATCTCTTAGAGAAAAGTAATTAATTTGTGAAAAAATGGAAGAAAAATTAATTCACTTAAGGAAAGAACTCGATACAAAATTTGTTCAAAACAAATACGAAAACAGTTCTAAAATATTAGATGAAATTATAACTGCACAAAGAATTTCGAGTAACAAAAATGGATTAGGTTATTCTAAAAGGGAAAATCAAGTTGGACCAAAATCTTATGCAGCAGCTCTTCGAAGTACAGTCAAGAAGGAAGAAGAAGAAAAGATAAGGAATTCTCATAACTCCAGAAGACCACTTCCACCCATCAAGAAGGAACTCAAGACAACTCCAAAGAAGATTTATCAAAATAGATATCCTTATCTTTTCCTTGAATACTGTTTTGCATGCTCCAACTTTGGACACAAAGCTATGAATTGTAGAGCATATGAGAAGAAAAGATTGAACAGTAAAAATTGTAACCTCAAAAACAATCAAACAGTTAGTCAAGCAAAGAGCAGAAATTATAACTCATTTACACCTCTACAAGAAAAATATTTAGAATGCTCCAACTGTCATAACTATGGGCATAAAGCAGGAAACTATAGATTAATGGAAATATCAGAAAGACCAAAGGACATTAAAGAGCAAAAGAATATTTGGAGAGAGAAGACATCAGAAGAGAAATGTCTTATTGCCTTAAAAGTCCAAGATAAAGGAGATCCCCTGTATGTTGATAGTGGGTGTTCAAAGCATATGATAGGAGATAAGGACAAGTTTTTAAACTTAAAGAAACATAAGGGGAGAGTTGCATTTGGTGACAATGCTTCAGGTAACATTCTTGGGAAATGAACTGTGAATGTGGGAAAGGCCAAAGCCAAGAATGTATTGCTAGTTGAAAATCTGAAACCTAGCTTACTAAGTGTCAGCCAAACCTGTGATCAGGGACACATTTGTATCTTCGATTCCAAGAAATGTGAGATTAGGAGAAAGGACTCTGGAAAATTGGTTGGTATTGCATGTAGAACTCCTGAGAATGTATACATACTAAATACAAAAATGGATGAGGAATGTCATATGAATTTAGTGGATAAAAGTTGGCTATGGCATAGGAGGTTGGGACACATTAACTTTGACAGTTTAGTAAAAGTTAGTAACCTTGGGGCAGTAAGAAACTTGCCAAATATTACAAAACCTTCAAATCCCATATGTAGACATTGTCAACCAGGGAAACAAACTAGAATAAGGTTTAGGAAAAAAGAATATTCAACCTTAAAAAAAACTAGAATAAGGTTTAGGAAAAAAGAATATTCAACCTCAAAACCTTTAGAAATGGTTCACACTGACCTCTGTGGATCTACAAAATACAAAAGTTTGCAAGGAGAGTCCTATTTTATGCTATTCATAGATGATTTTACTAGAATGGCTTGGGTATTTTTTTCTCAAGGAAAAATCAGAAGCATTCAACAAGTTCAAAGCTTTTAAAAATCTTGTTGAAAATGAAACAGAGGCAAAAATCAAATGTCTTAGATCAGACAATGGTGGTGAGTTCACCTCAAAAGAGTTTGATCTCTTCTGTGAAAATCATGGAATTAAGAGACAATTCTCAGCTACCAGAACACCTCAACAAAATGGGATTGTCGAGAGAAGGAATCGAATAGTCCAGGAGGCTGCAAGAACTATGCTCAATGAAGCAAAGTTATCTGATGGGTATTGGAGAGAAGCTGTAAGCATAGTAGTGCACATTTTGAATAGAGGACAGCTCACGACAAATAGTAACAAGACTCCTTATGATTTATGGTTTGGGAGAGTTCCTTCTGTAAAGTACTTCAAGGTTTTTGGTAGTAAATGTTACATCAAAAGACTCGATGAAGATCTTGGAAAATTTGATGCTAGATCTGTTGAAGGTATCTTCCTTGGATATGCTTCTACCAAGAAAGCATACAGATTCTATAATCTTAGATTACATAAGATTATAGAGAGTGCTGATGTTAAGGTAGATGATTTAAAAACAAAGTTTAAACATCAAGAAAGTATACTCAATGATGAAAGCAAGGATGATGAGGAGCCAGTTGATACACAAACAGATGTAGAAGAAAAAAAAGACATACAAGAAGATGAAATAGATACTCAAGAAGAAAAAGAAGAATCCCCTAGCAGAGACACCAAGACATCCTCTAGAATAATTCAAAAAAATCATCCTAAAGACCATGTCATTGGAGATAAAGATGCAGGAGTACAAACAAGAAGAAAATTTGTGTATCAAACAGAGATAACACTACTGTCATGTATTGAGCCCGGCTCAATTAAAGAGGCATGCAAAGATGAGAATTGGGTCAAAGCTATGAATGAAGAATTGAAGCAAATTGAAAAAATTCAAACTTGGGAATTGGTTCCAAGACCAAAAATAAGAATGTTATTGGAACTAAATGGGTGGTTAAAAACAAAGTAAATGAAGATGGTCAAGTAATCAGGAACAAAGCCAGATTAGTATGCAAAGGATATGCTCAGGTTGAAGGAGTAGATTTTGAAGAAACCTTTGCACCTGTGGCCAGATTAGAGGCAATTAGGATGTTCTTATCTTTTTCCAGTTACAAAAAATTTAAGGTATATCAGATGGATGTCAAGTCATCTTTTCTCAATGGAAACTTAGAAGAAGAAGTGTATATTGAGTAGCCAGAAGGATTTCAATTATCTGATAAAAGAGACAATGTCTGTAAACTAAAGAAAGAACTATATGGGTTAAATCAAGCACCCAAAGCATGGTATGCAAGGCTGGACTCATATCTGCAAACACAAGGATTCAAAAGAGGATCAGCAGATTGCAATCTCTATTGTAAAATTATTGATGATATCCTAATCATTGTAGAAGTGTATGTTGATGATATTATATTTGGGAGTGATGATGAAAAGTTGAGTGAGGATTTTGCTAAGAGAATGCAGCAAGAATTTGAAATGTCTTTGCTTGGTGAAATGAATTTCTTTCTAGGATTGCAAATAGTACAATACAAAAAGGGAATCTTTATTCATCAGTCCAAGTATATTAAAGATGTGTGGAAAAGGTTTCAGCTAGAGGACTGCAAGCATGTTTGTACACCTATGACAGTAGGCTGCAAATTAGGCAAAGAAGATGAATCCAAGGATGTATATCCAAAACATTATAGATCCATGATTGGGAATCTACTATATGTAATAGCCTCTAGACCAGATGTCAAGCAAGTTGTTGGAATGGTGGCTAGATTTTAAGTTGCACCAAAAGAGAGCCATGTTCAAGCTGTAAAAAGAATCTTCAGGTATTTAAAAGGAACCATAGATCTTCGATTATGGTACCCTAGTAAGAACTCATTCTCCCTAAAATCCTATTCAGATGCGATGATACGGATTTATGCAGGAATGCAACAGAATACACAAATAACCATAGAAACAAATATGCAGCGGAAATAACACTTCATTTCATTAATCAATAACTGAAACTGGTTTACATACAAAATGGAAATAAACTAGCTAGAGTGTTGGTAGCTTATCTCTAAGAAGAGATGTGGCGGCTACATGCCTCTGAACTCTGTGTTACAATGAGGCTCGAAGGCCTATATATTATTGAGAAACAATGAAACCCTACACATCCAAAAACATAACCCTAGGAGGTGAAACGCCTTAATGTGGGCCCCGTTGGGTAACTTGGTACATCAATTTCCCAGGGTCGTAACTTTAGCATACTACCTCTGTTTGACGCGCATGATACATCGTTAGAAAGATCTGTTTAAGGAATACATATATAAATGACAAATATTGAGTCTAGAATGGACTCATATTTGTTAGACCATTCGATGCCAAAAAAACGTCGTTTAGGGCCTCAAAACGGCTCCAGAAGTTTCGGACCTGAAAACTGCCAAAAATAGTAAATTCTGCTACAATTAAGGAAACTAGAAAAATCAAAGAAACAATGGTGGGGGTCCAAGAGGAATAAGTGGGTGGCCACCAATATCCTCCTAGATCATTCCTCCCCTCTCAGGAAGCAATGGTCCCCATTGCATTGAGTTCCTCCATGAGATGATGAAACTTCTGTTGAACTTGGTCCCTGGTGAAGAAGTTGGCCTACTTTGACAACTCAATATAGCTGGATCTTCTACTGGGGAGTGTTCTTGACCTATGTGTCCATAATCCGATCAGTTGTGGCTTGTTCCATGCAGTCGGGGTTTAACTCTGTTGGTGTGAGTTGTTCTTCCATGTCTGATGTGTCCAGTAGAGGTGGAAGGTAGGGCCAAAGGCGGTCCACATTGAAAACTGGGTGCAAACCAAGGAATGGTGGAATACTGAGCTCAAAGGCATTGTCTCTGACATCCTTGGTGATGGTGTATGGCCCATATCGGAGCAGGAGAAGCTTGCAGTGGGGTCTAGCGAGGCGCTCCTTCTGCATATGTAGCCACACTTTGTCGCCCGCCTAGAAGTTGTGTTGCACCCGATGCTGATCATGTAGCTGCTTGTACTTAGCATTGGATCTGTCCAATATGTCATGAAATTGTTGGCGAATGTGCTGAATGCGCTCAATGAAGCTATTTTCCTTGCAAACTTCAGACTGGATATGAGTCGAATCAGCCTGAGTAGCTGCAAATGGCATGGCTACGTCAATGAGACATAGTGGCTGGAATCCCAAGCCCACCTGAAAGGGGCTATGGTTGGTTGAGCTATGGAGGGCCCGGTTATAGCTGTTTTGTACATAGGGGAGGCTCTCATCCCATGTGCATGGATGCTTTGATTTGTACATGTGCAAAATGTGTACGATCATCCTGTTGACGACCTTTGTCTGGCCATCAGTCTGGGGATGGAAAGCTGTGGACTTTGTGAGCTTGGTGTCTAGCATTGACCATAGGCTAGACTAGAATGAACTAAGGAACCTGTTGTCCCGATCTGAGATTATAGACTGTGGGATCCCAAAGTGTACCCACACTCGTTCAAAGAAGAGTTTAGCAGTGGCTTCTGTTGTGATATTCTTCTTGTAGGCCGCCATTATGGCCATCTTTGAGAATCTGTCAACGACCACAAACACACAATCATTACCGTGCTTAGTAGAAGGAAGGCCTGACATGTAATCCATGGATATGGATTCCCAAGGTTGATTAGGGGTAGGTGACGGAGTATAGAGGCCTTGCTTCTTGATGGATGGTTTGGCAACGGCGCAGGCAGTGTAGGATCAGATGTACTTCCCGACATCCTGTCGAAGGTTCAGCCAATAGAAATACTTCTGCAGTACTACCACTATTTTCTCGACCCCGAAATGCCCAGTGACCCTACTATAGTGCACTTCCCAAATCATCTTGGCACGCTCGCTTGAAGGAACATAAAGGTGTCCCATGTGACATAGTAGTACATCCTGGACGTGAAATTTTGGAACTGGGTTTCCCTCTAGGAGCGTCTGGTATGTGTGGCTGAATTCTGGATCACTCCTATAGAGAAGTGGCCAATCAGAAGTCTCGTGCCCACAAGAGTTGAGCACAATTGTTATCGCCACGATCGGTGGTCGGCTGAGGCAGTCTGCAACATTATTGGTGCTTCGCTTCTTGTACTTGATGTTAAAATGAAACTATTGTAGATATGTGGACCACTTCTAATGGTGAACATTCTGTAACTTCCCTTGTGTCTGCATGAACTGCAGGGGTCAGTGGTCTGTGTGGATGATCGTTTCCTTCCCCAAAATGTAATGCTTCCATTGTCGGCAAGCATGTACAATGGAATACATTTCTTTTTCATAAGTGGGATATTTGCGGACTGTGTCGGATAGTGTCTCACTGTCATAGGCCACTGGATTCCCTTGTTGAATAAGGACTGCCCCAATAGCATAGTCATAAGCATCTGTCTCGATCTCAAATGGTTGTTGCAAGTCTGGTAATGTGAGCACTGGGGCACAGCAGAGGCGATGTTTCAATTCTGTAAATGCCTTTTGCTGAGTTTCCAACCAAAATAATTTTGCTTTTGCTCCTCCCTTGGTGACTTGACTCAAGGGCCAAGAGATATGAGAGAATCCCAACACGAACCTGCGGTAGAAATTAGCAAGGCCCAGAAAGCTGTGAAGCTCTGTTAGAGTAGCTGGGGCTGGCTAATCCCGAATGACTTTGATATTGGTTGGATCCACATGTACCCCACACTCATCAATAATGTATCCTAGATAATAAACCTGGGTCATGCCAAAAGTGCACTTATCCAAATTGGCACACAACTTGTGCTGCCGCAATGTTTGGAGGACCTGTCGGATGTGGTGGAGGTGCTCTTCCCAAGTCTGGCTGAAGATCAGGATGTCATCCAAGTACACTACTACAAATGAGTTGGTAAATGGCCTCAAGATGTCGTCCATCAGTCTCATGAAGGTTGCAGGAGCATTCGTCAGCCTAAAAGGAATGACCAACCATTCGAAAAGGCCCTCCTTGGCTTTGAATGCAGTCTTCCATACATCGGTCGGTTTGATTGGTACCTGATGATACCTGGAATTTAAGTCGATCTTGCTAAAATATTTCGCCCCTTTAAGCTGGTCTAGGAGGTCATCAATTCATGGGATCAGGTACCTATTCCAGACAGTGAGCTTGTTCAGCACCCGATAGTCAATACAGAGTCTCCAAGTCCCATCCTTCTTCTATAACAACACGATTGAGCTCCCACAGGGCGATGAACTTGGCTGGATGTGACCCTTCTGTAGCAGCTCCTGAATTTTCCTCTTGATTTCATCATTCTCTAGAACAGAGCGTCAATAGATCGGTCCATTGGGAAGTGGCGCACCTGGGGTTAGATCGATGGGGTGCTTGACTTGACAGTGGAGAGGCACCCCGGTGGGTGAGGTGAATATGTCCCGGTACTCCTCCACGAACTTGTCCATTTGTTGTTGTCGTGCGGAGGGGCTCTGTCTAGAGGTTGTGGCCACAATCTTCTTCTTGCCCTGAGGGTGGATCATCAAGAAAACAAACTTCCCAGTTTTGGAAATGAGCTTACTGCATTGTTTTGCAGTAACCAAAGAGATAGCAACATGGGGTGGTACCTCTGGTATCATGTACAAATGATTTCCCAACGTAATAATAATAGCGCGAGGCTGGGACTCATACACAGCATGTCGCTTCCATAAGTATGGTTGACCTAATAATACATCACAAACATCAAGAGAAGCAATATCGCATAATACCTCATCGGTGAAGGGCTTGATGCTGTAGGGAAGGCGACACTATTGGCTGACGCATAGATCTTGTCCTTGGTGAAGCCACCCAATGGTGTATGGATGCGGGTGTGCTGTGGTCGGCAAACCCAACCGCTTCACAACCTTTGCTGAAATCAGGTTCTTTTGGCTCCCACTGTCGACAATGAACTGTAGCAGGGAACCTTTTACCCACATCTGGGAGTGGAAAAGACGCTCCTCCTCCTCTGAATCTTCTGGTTCTTCCTTTTGGATCTTCATGGTGGCAATGGTGGCGTTGGGCTCTGCATCGATAATCTTATTCCCTCTGTAATTCCCCTTCTCGGGTTCTGATTCAGTGTCAGAGTATGCATCTGATTCAGAAGCCTTTATCTCAGCCACCAGTGACTGCTTAGCTCGACACTCACTTGTGTTGTGAGTGGGCTCTTATGGAACTCGCACCACTTTCCCGCTTCCTTCTTTGGCTTTGCAGTGTTGCTCTTTTCTTGCGACCTTGGCAAGTTTTCTTGAGTTGCCATGCCTTGGTTGCATCCTTGGTTCTGCGGTTTGGGGGCACCTTTCCCTTGCTTCTGATTCACAGATTCAAAGTCTCGCTTTTTCTGTTTGAATTTTTTCTCAATTTTGGCAGCATACTGATATGTCGTACCAAGCGAGGAGATGTCGAGGAACTCCATTTCCTCCTAAATGTATCTGTGCAGACAACTATGGTACTTCAGCACCAAATGTTTCTTTGAATCTTTGATACCCAACTTGGTGCGCAGGGTATGGAACAGATTCGTCAGCTCATGCACATCTTGATCTCTTTGCTGCCGCAGCGTAGTCCATTGGATGTACTTGTCCTCGTAGCTCCCCACCAGATAATATTGTCCCTTTATGGCATCTCGAAAATAATTCCAAGTGGGTACGACCGAGAATAGAGAGGGTTCCTCCTCGTCCTTTCTCGCACAGTAGGTTTCCCACCAGTCCTTGACATGGAGGGCGGCTTTGAGTAGAGAAAAAGTGATCTTTTCCCGGTCAGAAAAGTCATGAACCGAGAAATAGCCTTCTAATAGATTCAACCATCTATCTACGGTGTCTGCATCTATTCGACCATCAAATATGGGAATGTCAAAGTTTACTTGTACCTTAAAATGGGTTGCACCTCCAGAGTGGCTGCTAGATGCAGATGCGCCTCCAGTGGGAAGTCCTTGAAGGATCTGGGTGAAGTTATCCATCATCACGTTCCTTTGTTTTTCAAGGCCCTCCTCGAGCAACATTTTGATAGGATATTATATGCCCTCGTCTTTCTTTTCGTCCCCCATGGGTGGCCGTCGGGATTTGTGAGGCTGATCTTGCAAAGGTTCAACCAAATCAAGCCCTAACTCTTTATACCCCGCCCTCATTGGGGACATGCAAAGAAGGATCGAGAAAGATCAGATTGCTCTGATGCCACTGATCCGGATTTATACAGGAACGCAACAGAATACACAAATAACCATAGAAACAAATATGCAGAGGAAATAACACTTCATTTCATTAATCAATAACTGAAACTGGTTTACATACAAAATGGAAATAAACTAGCTAGAGTGTTGGTAGCTTATCTCTGAGAAGAGATGTAGCGGCTACATGCCTCTGAACTTTGTGTTACAATGAGGCTCGAAGGCCTATATATTATTGAGAAACAATGGAAACCCTACACATCCAAAAACCTAACCCTAGGAGGTGAAACGCCTTAATGTGGGCCCCGTTGGGTAACTTGGTACATCGATTTCCCGGGGTCGTAACTTTAGCATACTACCTCCGTTTGACGCACATGATACATCATTAGAAAGATCTGTTTAAGGACTACATCCATAAACAACATATATCAAGTCCGAAACGGGCGCATATTTGCCTGACCATTCGATGCCAAAAAAACGTCGTTTAGGGCCTCAAAAAAGCTACGGAAGTTTAGGACCTAAAAACTGCCAAAAATAGTAAATTCTGCTACAATTAAGGAAACTGGAAAACTGAAAGAAATAATGGTGGGGGTCCAAGAGGAATAGGTGGGTGGTCACCAATATCCTCCTGGATCATGCAGACTAGGTTGGCTATGTAGATGATAGGAAGAGCACAAGTGGAGGATCCTTTTTCTTAGGAGAATCACTTGTCTCTTGGATAAGTAAAAAACAGACCTCAATCTCCCTATCCACCATTGAAGTAGAGTACATTGCAGCAGCAGAGTGCTGCACACAGGTCGAGTGGATGAAACAAATTCTACAAGATATTAAGGTCGTGTTTGAAGAACCCACTATCATCCATTGTGACAACACAAGTGCCATAAGTTTGTCCAAAAACCTTGTCCAACACTCCAAGGAAAAACATATCCCTATAAAATATCACTATTTAAGAGAGAAATTTGCAAGCAAGAATATCAATCTTGAATATATTCTGACACGGGAACAAGTGGCAGACATATTTACTAAGCCTTTGAACAGGGATGTGTTTGAGCATCTCAGGAAAAAGCTGGGCGTAATTCCCTCTCCAAATTAAAAAAAAAAATGTGATTCATCTGAATAGGGGGAGACAGTGACTGATGTCAGGGGGAGCCTATTAGCCCTTTTCCCTTGATGTCAAAGGGGGAGAAATGAAGGGTATTACAGAGTATTGCCATCAATGCCAAAGGGGGAGATTGTTGGCAATATGGAAGATGGCGTTATTGGCATTGATGTCAATATATGAGATGATGGAGATTTGGTGAACTAATGATTGTGGACAGACACATCCTAGTGATGATCATTGATGGGAAAATAAGATGAGAGGCATGTCCTTGTTGACAGAAAGATGGATGAGGCTGAAATCTTTGTCAAAGCAAGTGGTGAAACTAGGAGACACTGTCTGAAAGAGGGGTGCTTGCAATAATAATGCAAAAACAGAAATTGATAGGTTTTCTCAAAGACTTTGCTATGAGGCTCAATACATGCCACTTCTTCAAGAAGATTTGAGATTCTACAAGCTAGTGTTGACATTGATAATTAACATTGTTGATGGATTTAGAGTGCCTCTTCCTGCTGAATGTCCACTGGAATTTTCCTCCATGCCAGAACACTTTGTGGATGATGCAATGGAGCTTTTACTCATTACCTCTCGGGTTCAAAGAGATTTAGATGGTGTTGTGTTGGATGATTTCATGAATTTTATTATCATGTTTATGGAAAGTCCAGTCTATGTCAAGAACTCTTATTTAAGGGCCAAGATGATGGAGGTTTCAAATGCATGGATAAAGGTTCACCGATTTTAAAAGAATATGAAGACTTCTTCGATAATACGATTTGAAGACTATGCGACTTGAGGCCTCGACTCGTGTGAATATTGTTTGGAGATCATTGCGACTAGTGCATTGAATAGTGTGTGTAATGATGTGTTTCTTATTTATTGTGAAGAGTTATGTGTAACATTTAATACTGGAGCTGCTGTACATGGTGCCTGAGTTCGTGTATGGCTCCATAATCTATCACATTCAGAAGTGTGTGAAACTGTGACATGGTGGAAACCCTATTATGCGTGCGACTTCAAAGAATGACATCTCCTCTTCCTGAACGATGACTACTTGTGGACGAACTAGAAATTAGCTGTGCTTTGAACTTCAGAATTGATTTCGAAGAGTATGGTGAAGCGTGCTTGGGGTTGAAAGCTTTGGATCGCTCATAGGAAAAGGCAGAGACAATTCAAGCTGATGAAATCCACTAACATAAGAGTCTTTAAAGGAGGAGACTTAGCAGCTATTGATCGAAATAATGGATGGCGAAGATCGAGTTTCACAATGGGCTTTATCCCACTTTTATTGCGCAAATGAAGTTTTATGGGTTTATATACCCCAACCTTTCACATCTATATCGACGCATAGTGCAAAGGTATGGTGGGGGCTCTGGGTGTTTGGAATCCACGAGAAGATCATTAGCTCGGAGCTCGGGACGACCTATCAGCGCCCCTACCTTTTATTACACGTGGAACATTCCATCATTGACGAGGATAATGACATGGCAGGGAGGTGTTGAGAACATGGCAGACCGTGAAGCTGAGATGGTAGAAGACGTCGTGTCGATGTGGCATAGGAGTCATCAGACGTGGTTAAAGCATTTGTGAACATGAAGGTTAAATGCGAATTCGTAAAACATAAAGTTTTAATTAATTAAATAAAAAAATGTGTTTAGTTTTAAAAATAAAAATGATTTTAATATAAAATCATTATTTTAATATAAAATCATTATTTTAAAGGTTAATTAAAACAATAATATATATATAGTTATATATTAAAAATAAAAAATGATTTTTATTGTAATATCATTTTTTTTTGGAGATGTATTGTTTTGAAAAGGTGTGTTGTTTCAAAAAATACACATGACCTTTGGAGAAGTATATATTTCGAAAACAAACGTCATTTGAAAGTGTCTCTCAATTCTTCATCTCAGTACTTGAAGAAGAAGTAAGGCCAAAGGAAGAGATACAGTCCTAGAAGCTTATGGAGACTTAATATCTTAAGGGCAGCAGCTAGGGCAAGTCGGTTCCTGCAAAAGGGATTTGTTGCTTCCTTGTCAGTCGTAACTGACTAAACAGGGGGTCGTAGCCTCCTACCAGTTGGTGCTGGTGAATCAAGGGTGTGGGTGCATCCTGATTGGTTGGTGCCGATTGAATTCTATTGTAACTTGTAAATACAATTTTGCAGTATAGAACGAGTTGGTGGTTTACCCTATTGGGCTTCCACGTTAAAATTGTGTTCTATTTGTTCTTGTTGTCATGTGTTTTGTGTATCTTGTTGATTCCATGCTTTGGTTAAAGTTTTAAATAAGTGGTTATATTGTTAAAAATTAACAATACTGATTCACCCCCTCTCAGTATTGACCAATATTCTAACAGTTTGTAATTATTTTATAATATACTGACCATTATTATATAATATATTATTCACTTCATAGGGTATCAATAACTACATAGGACTATATTTATATGATTATGTCAAAATATGTTTATATTTGATTATGGTAACATACGATTATATTTGATTATATTTATATGATTATGTCAAAATGCGTTTATATTGTGGGAAAGAGCGTCATGACATTTTCCTAACCAATTAGTTAGATCATGTTCTATGTTTATTGATCCACAAATCTTTTTGTATTTTTATTTTCACCCATTCAGAGCCACATGTAGAGTTAATGTTTAGTTCAAAGAAATTACAACCAAAGTCACAAATTCAGGTTTTGTTTCACTTGAATTAAAGTAGTTTTTTAGTAGTCTTCTTTTAATCCAAACTTATATCCAAGTCTTCTTTCCATCCAAACTAATATCCAAAGTGTAATGGCGGATACATTTCCTTCTAGGAAGAAGTAGTAACGGTATAAGTTACAAATATAAAGAAACTTAAAAACTAACCCTTGACTTAGTTGTTCACAAATGGGATGGATATGGAATCAAAGGACCATTTTGTTGAATACCCTAGCCTACCATTGCAGCCCATGATCCAAGTCATTTTGGGAATAGAATATTGCTTATATCATTTGGATGGTGGCGACAATCGACATATGTGGTTTCATATTTATATTTTATTCAACTCATTTTCTTTGGAGCATGTGAAATGGGAGTAAACTTTCTACTCGACCATTTGCATCAATCGGACGACCAACAACGTGTGATGTGACAGCTCACACGAGCCAAGTCGTCCAATCGGTGCAAATGGTCGGGTAGAAAGGTTACTCCTGTGAAATGTGCTTGGAAATAGATGGAATCAATGTTTTTTTATCTTTAGAACCATAAAATTATTATGAGGTAAGAAATGGAGGGTTAAAGAGGTAAGAAATGGAGGGTTAAAGAATTGGGAATCTATACACTTTTGTTGATGAATCCTTATGCATTCAATCTCATGCATAATAATTTCATGTTGAGTCATTTTTTCCCATTTCTACATAAATTGGATTGTCTAAGAACGTCACGGAGGATATGTAGCACATTTTGACATAATTATCTTGAATAGCTTTGAAAAAATTTAAATTGACTCGTCAAGTTTCAAAGATAATACTTGAGAAATAGAATTAGAATGTAATCTCCGGGCTCCAAGTAATCACTAAAATGCAATCAAGTCTATGAACCGTAGGTGGTTTCATTGCTCTTTATGGATACTTGTAGATTTATTTGTGGGCATAAAATGACCTATTTTCACGCGACACATCAATTTGTACATTGCATTTAAATGCATAGAAAGGTGTTTATATTCTAAGAAAGGGTTTCATGAAAATCATTTCACAAGATAGTTAGACAATCCCATATGTCTGTAGATACCTTCATCATCCATTTTGTTAATCCACCATCCAACATGTTTCTTAAGATGTGATGGAAAATATTAGATGAGTTTCCTAGCCTTAGGAACTCTAGTTTATTCATTTGTACTTCACAACTCATAATGGTTGTTGGATCATTCATCCTAGTGAGCATTGTTGTCATGTAGCACCAAGGGATTCTCCAATGAGTTAGGCATAAGGAAAAATTTCTTCAAGATATCCTCTTGACTTATCTATAGCTATTGGGTGACTTTTTCTCTTTCACAAAGGTGAGATTTTAGCAATTCTTAGCATATTCTTAGTTTCATATGAAGACTTGATTGAATTTATTTATTAGTTTCTTAACTTTATCTTATCCTCTAATTCCTTATCATACTATATGGTTTTTTATTGAAAGTCCAAGATTTGTCTAATGATGTCGGGATTGAAGCGGGGCTAGGGTTTGTCAAGCAGATGAAGAATCGACAGGAAGACAAAGGAGAAGCCGCCTAGTGAGATCGATCGATCAATTAGCCACCCACCGGGGGCGGGTCTTGGCCTAGCATCTCAAGGAGGGGGTGACCCCTCCCATTCTCCATCAATTCAGACATGACGACAGATGTGCAGTAGGAGGAAGGGAAGATCAATGATGAGGATGAGATCGGTGATATAGGAGCTGAGGGGGAACTAATGAGATCATTGAAGAAGGTTTTGGGGGGTTGCTTACCACATGCGTAGACCATCCCATCTCTTCATATCCGCTTAGATAAGGTCAGCAAGAAAGTGGAACTTGGAAGGACAAAGCACTAATAGGAAAATTCATTGGTATATGGACGAAATAGAGGGATCTGGTAAGATGGATCAAGAGCACTTGGAACCCTAAAGGGAACCATGATCTACACCTAGGATCCAAGGGGTTTTTCGCCATCATCTTCTTCAATTAAGAGGATCGGGACTGAATCCTCAAGGGGATGGCTTACTTCTTTTTCTTTGATGGTCTATACCTTAGGCAATGGAAGGAGAGATTTAAACTTGAGAAACAAGACATGAGGGTTGCCCCAGTCTGGATCTGCTTGTATTCCCTGCCATGCAAGTACTGGGATAGTGAAATCCTTCAATATATTGGGAACACACTTGTAGAATTCATGAAAGCTACAGGTCAAACTAAACAACAAAGGTATACTGCATTTTCCCACATCTGTGTTTACATGGACCTGACAAAAGAGTTACCTGAAGCCATCAACCTGAATTGGGAAGATGAGGAATGGATGCAATAAATATATTATGAACACATTCCCTTTAGGTGTAGACAATGCCATGACTATGGACATTTCAATCGAAACTTTCCAAAAAACAAACATCAACCCCTATAGATCTGGTCCCCCGCAGAAACAAGGAAAAGGTCACAAATGGGGAGGCCCATATAATAGCAATCGCTTTGTGATCCTAACTGAAAGGGAGGAGGAGGGAGGCCCAGAGGGTAAGGAGGACGCCTTGGAACTCCACGCGAGTGGAAATGAACCTCAACAGAATAAGGAAACAGAGATAGAAGAGCAGATGGAGGCCATGGAAGAAGACGGGGTTGAGGACATGGAGTTGGGGGAATTAGATCTAGATGAGATTGAGAAGGAGTGTGAGAAAAAAGGGAAAGGCTACGTGTCTTGACGATAGTTGGAACTTCTTCAAGAAGCGATTATTAAGAAAAGGTCTAGAAAACATCTCTGGATAACTCTGAACCCCCAGAAAGGAAGCAAGAGAAATTAGCCAGAGGACGTCATGAGAAGAGGGAGAAAGACAAACAAACAAAGGATCGCGAAAATAGGGGTAAAACTCATATAATTGGGGTAGTATCCTACGATAATAAGATCCTTCTCTGATTTTGGAGGGAACCAGTGAAGATAATATCATGGAATATAAGGCAATGCAACGATCCCAGGAAAATCAAGACTATGGAAAAAATCTAAAAAGGAGAAAGCAAGGATCCTTTTTCTCCAGGAGACAAAATCTAAAT
Organism: Pseudotsuga menziesii; assembly: GCA_001517045.1. NCBI lineage: Eukaryota > Viridiplantae > Streptophyta > Pinopsida > Pinales > Pinaceae > Pseudotsuga > Pseudotsuga menziesii. The sequence goes on from LPNX010566616.1 coordinate 51,874, forward strand.
AAGAAACTATGGACAAGATAGGACAAAAGATTTGGAATGGTTGTTAAGTAATGGAGGTAATGTTATTGGGTCAGTAGGGGAATTTCTATCCTTTGGAAATTGGATTCAATATGCCTAACAGACTGGTGGGCGAAACACTTTTCTCTATCAACGATTTTCTTGATTTTGGATTCAGGTGCAAAAGAAATGATAAGAAGCATATATGGACCAAGTGTGTTCTCCCAGAAACCCACATTTATGGAACACCTGGAATGGATAAAATTACAAGTTGGAGGAAACTCATGGATAATGGATGGGTATTTTAACCTGATAACATCTATGGGAGAGAAGAAAGGGGGAGAGTGGTGTCTAGACAGATTCTAGGAGGCTTTCATAAACTATGTAGAACAAAGTCAAATTGTTGACATGGATACTGGAAATGGATGGTTCACATGGAATAACCAAAGAGGTGGGGAGCATCACGTTACGTCTCAAATAGACAGATTCCTAGTCTCATAAGACATTGCTAGAGAAGCAGGAGAAGTGACGGTCAATGTCCTTCCGACAATCAAATTGGATCACAGGTTGATATGTCTACAATGGGACTTATCAGAGCACCTAATCAGGAAGCCATTCATATTTGAACAATTCTGGTTGGAACATAAAGACTTCAACTCCCTGGTCTGACAGTGGTGGCAGGAGCTGCCCCCCCCCCATGGGGACATGGATCTACCAATTCCAGCAGAATTTGAAGGCCCTAAAATAAAGGATACACATGTGGAATAAGGAATACTTTGGAAACATATTTCAGGACAAAAAAATCATGACATAAAGGCTAGAAGGGATTCAAATAAAATGCATGGAGGAAGGGTATGATGAAGACCTCAGGAAATACGAGAAAGATCTTCTCACCCAGCTGGCTGCAAGGGATTAATAGGAAGAAATATTTTGGAAGAAGAATTCAAGGAACCAATGGCTCCAAGATGAGGATTGTAACACAGGTTTCTTCCACAACATGGTCATCCAAAAAAGACATCGATGGAAGATCCATAAGCTTGGGAAGAATAATGGGGGACAAGCTGAGACTAGGGAGGAGATAGAAGAAGAAATGGTTCAGCACTACAAAAAGGTCATGACCGAGGACCAAGCTAACAGACAACATGGCATATAAAGAATCACAACGCTCATCCCCAGGGTGGTTACTCAGGAGCATAATAATATGTTGACAAAACCCATATATCTTCAAGAGGTAGAGGAGGCAATGAACCAACTGACGCTTGGAAAAGTGTCAGGCCCGAATGGTTTCACAACAAACTTATTCCACTATTTTTGGGATCTGATAAGACATGAAGTGTGGGAAATTGTGGAAGAGTCTCGACAAGCCTAGGGAGTCCTGAGGTCCTTCAACATGACCTTCCTGACTCTCATACCCAAGTTGGAGGGAGCCAACACACCGGTTAAGTTTATACATATAGCCTTATGCAACGTCATTTACAAAATAATATCTAAAGTTGTTGCTAACAGATTGAAACTGATTCTCCCCATCCTAATTGGACGAGAGAAATATGGTTTTGTTAAGGGAATACGAATATTGGATGGAATCAACCTAGTTCACAAAGCCATACACTCCCTAAAAATAACTAAAAACCAAGGCATGCTGGTGAAGCTAGACATAGCTAAGGCCTATGACAAGTTGAGTTTGCAGTATATGAGAGACATCTTGAGGGCCTTCGACTTTGGAATAAATTGGATAGAATGGATCCTGAACATGATTGCATCCACCTTCTATTCAATTCTACTGAATGGGCTTCCCACTTGAACCTTGAATTCGACTAGGTATTGGACAAGGGGACCCTATCTCTCCTTTCCTCTTCACAATCATGATGGAGGGGCTTAGTAGGTTGATCCAGGCTCAAACCTCTAGAGGATAAATCATGGGATTAGAGCTTCACAGGGGTTTGGATAAACAAACACATCAACAATCTGTGGATGAAACTATGTTAATGGGGCACCCTTCAGTCCAAGAGGCAAGGGCATTCAAGAGATGCTTGACATTATTTGCAAAGGAATATGGGATATAATTCAACCCAGAAAAATCCCAAGTTTTGTTTTTCAATACTCTGAGAGTAACCCATTGGAATATCACTTGGATCCTGTACTTCTTGATGGGTTCCCTCTCGTCAAAATATCTGGGAGCACCCTTGGCAGAAGGAACTATCAGAAAGGTCTTGTGGTAGCATCTGATAGATCGAATGAGAAGGAAGCTCACAGGGTGGACTTTAAGACCCTTAAACGTCTCGAGCAGGATAGTCCTTATAAAAGCAGTACTATAGGCCATGTCAACCTATCTTTTCTCAGTTCTAGCTGCCCCAAAGGAAGTCATTAAGGAAACATGCAACCTCCAATGGATTTTCCTTTGGGGAGGAAATTGAGAAAAATCAAAGATTTCTTTGGTCGGATGGGACAAGGTGTAATAGCCTAAGGATAAAGGGGGCCTAGGTATCAGGGACCCCGAGGTGGTGATTGGAGTCCTGGGAGAGAAAATATGGTGGAGATGGTGTAATCAAATGACCAAGCCTTGGGATAAACTATGGCATGTGAAGTATTCCCAAGAAGATCTAGTTTACGACCTGATCTAGTTCAACGACGAGAAATTGGGCTCAAACATATGGACGAGTTCCAAACAAAACAAAAAGATGTTCAAGATCACAAATTTTTGGAAATTAGAGATAGTCAGCTAGCAAACTTCTGGGATGAAGCATGGAACCAATTCCCAAATATCGGGGACAACCCAAGATGGAAATTAGAAATAAAGGAAAAAAGAGTTAGAGAAGGGAAAACCAAAATTTGTTAGTTCTGGGTAGAAACATACACAAATGGGGATTATGGAAAGTGGCAGGGGCAGACGTGGTGGGAAGGGTTGACAGTGGATGTAGAGACTCAAGATCTTTGGAACACACTCAAGACATAGGAAGGCCCATACAAGATAAGGTGGGGATACTTACCAAAATGTGTATTCAAGATTAAGACCAGTGACGGGGAAGAGGGGTGAAACATGGAGAAAGGTCTGGAACATGAATCCATGGAAAAAAACAATTACATTCAATTGCTTGGTTTTAAAGAGAAGAAATCTAATAGGGGATAACCTCAAAAAGAGGGGTATGAAAGGACTTACACAATGCCCCCTATGTCTGCATGAAGAGGAGAAGATGAATTTATTTTCTCCTCTGCTCTATGGGATCAGGGACCATCCATATTTTTAAAAAGTGACAGAGCTCATGGTCAACCGTATCAAACCCTCAAGGAGTGGAATTGAAAGCATTTAAGAACCTGATAATCGAGTTGATATGGGTGATGTTCCCAGGGATGTTGACATGGGTTTTATGGAAGGAAAAAAACAATTGTATTTTTTGGGACAAGAGATCTATAGAGGAGGATGTTTGGAATCAACTAGTCCATAACATTCAGGAGACTGTCCGGAACAAGAAATGGGGAGACATGGATAAGTATTTCTCTGATATGGAAGCCCGCATAGTCGTTGGATGGGGGATTGAAAAGAATGATTTAGGGGGGCTCCGGAATAATATTCCAACCTGCAAGCCTCGCAACCCAAACTGATTCTCCCCCCCCCCCCAAATTGGTAGGAATGTTCAAGCTAAACTTTGGTGGTGCCTTGAAAGGAAATCCTGGCCCAATAGGTTNTTTGGAGGGACTATCCTAAAGGTATTCCATGGATCCATAGGTTGTAAGAAAAAAAATTTGACAGAGTTAAAAGGATTATATCAAGGCCTTAGTATGGTATCCATAGCTAAATGGATACCGGTGATGGGCGAAGGATATTCTCACGTAATCATACAAATATCTAGGAAATTATCCATGGGGAAACGAGTCGAGAAAGTTGCTTCCACCTGGCGCATGATGAACATGATGGAAACAATGGTTAGTATTCTCTCCATGAACCAAGCATGGAATTTTGGCCACGTAAGGAGGGAGGAAAATAAATTCGTTGAGCTATTGGAAAATGTAGGCATGGGAGGAGGACAAGACATCAGAGAATGACACCTACAAGCATTCAAAGGAGAGCATTGGGTAGATCAATTATGCGATTTGGAAAGCATGGATCATGTGGCAACATGACATGCAAGGAGGGCGGAATAGGTGATGCTTGGCCACATCATACTTCAACAGGGGAATGGGACATATATCATGCATCGATTATAACAACATTGGAGCAAGGACAGCAAAAGGACCCTCCACTCCTACCCAAGATACATAAGGGTACTTTCTTCAGTTGTAGGGGAGATACTGGGAGGATATGATCTAGTCCCCACCTCAAGAAATTGGGGTATCAATCATGAAGACAACCAGGAAAAGTATTGCATGAGTCATCAAACGAAAAGACGGGACAAAAGGATCCATGTACCACCCAATTTTGGTAATAATGAATTTCCTTTTTATAACTCCGAGTGAACGATGGGGAAACAAAATCTGAATCCCTCTCATCCCATACCCTTCCATTTCTATTAATCCCAAAGTTCATCCTTTGTGGCTAAGCCTTGCCGGTTTTGAAATTCTCTGAGTGAAAATGGTGTCGAAGAAGCAACGAAGTGTTGAAGATGTTCCTAAAGCCACAGGGCCGAGGGGAGAGAATATCTACTAGTAATTAGGTGAGAGGAGTGGGGGGAGAGTAACATGTGCCTAGTCCCAGGCCAGGACTATGACTATCTTCTTCCATGAGAGCATTTCATTAGTGGTCTATGACGAGATGGATACCATAGAGAAGGAACTATGGGAGAGGATGAGGGAAACCCCAATGGAAGAGACTCGAGAGGAAGTCAAGGAGTGGGTGATGGATCCCGGATCCACTACGGGGAGGGTGTCTACATATGAACATTTCATGATGAAATATTGGGTAATGAAGAATATAATGGCCCATGTGACCATGGAGGGTGAAAGAAAACATCAATGGGACTAGGAACCAGTGCAAGCCTAGAAGCAGCAACACAAAGATTGTCGTCTCATGCACATAAAGGTGAATTTAATTGTCAATAAGTTGGGTCTTAATTTCTACACTCCCCCTCACCAAACCAGAATTGTCAGCGAGATAAGCAATATCCATGGCAAGAGGCTGGCGACGAACCCAGAAGTGAAGGGGAAAAGCAGTGTAGATCAGGTTGAGAGCAATGAAGGCTTCATCGGAGGTGGTGCGAATTGTGGACATGCCCCAACTCAATAAGGTTGCATAAAGGGTTTTCTTTTGTTAAATCACAGACCTAGTAGTTTATAGCATGTAGTGTCATTTAGGAAGTAGCCCAGTAAGGAAGGGAAATTTTGTTTTGTAATCCCACCATACGCAGTCTAAGGATGGAATATTGATCTTATGTGTGGAATTTCGTGTGGTTGAGCTCGACAAATATCTGTTAGAGGTATATGTAATATGCCTCTTATTTTAATACAATACTTTTTATTTACAAAAATAAGGATTCTTTATCATACCACAATTTCTCCTTAAATTTAGATGTAATAATACTTTTAATTTTATCACTATTCTGTTGTGTGACCTCTTTCTCTACTCCTCTATGAATTAGCCAAGACATGGCATCTTTATGCCAACCTTTCTTAAGCCACATGTGGCTTTGGCTAGATTATGAGGAAATATTAGGAAGCCTCTTATCTCCCATGTTTTTTACATTTTTCTTCTACACTAAGTGCCTAGTCATAGCCATGATCTCAATGGGGGGGGAGACTTTCTTAGAGATGAAGTGGATAGGATATAGTGTATTTGCTTTAATTTTGAGATTATATGATTTAAAGAAATTTGTTATTTTCTCTATGCTTCTCCACAATTCCTTATAAATGCTACAACCCCAAACTTCATATCCATATAACATAATAGGAGTGAAGAGAGTCTCAAAGAGGAGTTTCTTCTTATTCCAAATCCAAAGGTATATTGAATTACAATTGTTTTCAAGTCCATCATAAGCTTTCCACCTTCCATTTATATTTTTCTCAATGCTATAGTTATATCTAAGCTCATGAATAAGATTGATTACGAGATATTTGTATGAATTCATTTCCTCCAACTTGTTGTTTTCATACATGAACTTAGAATAAGTTATCTTTTGGGATTTGATTATCATAACCATTGTTTTGTTAGTGTTAACATTCATACGTATACTAAAGAAAATATCCTAGATAATTTTTAGTTGCTTGTTGAGAAAGTAGGGAATCCTCACCATAATAACAATATCATCAATGTAGAGAAGAAGGATGATGACTATTCCCACCGAATTCATGCCAACACAACTTAGGTATCCAAACAACCCTCTATCTTGTCAAGGTATATACCAAAAATGATATGAGATAGGGGACAATGTTGGTTGACTCATATATTAAAATTAATTTATTCAAGCTATCCCTAAGAGTTCCTAAACTTAGCAATAAGCTTATCATACAACCTTATTACACCATCTCTCAACTTGAAAGGGACTCTTAGCTCTTTTAATATATTCCAAAGCTCAATTATAGGCACAATGTCAAGTGCTTTTCAAAGGAAAAGCAACAGGAATATTGGTTCTATTATTATGACACTCCTCTGTAATGCTCCTAAGTGTAACAAGGTAATCCACAGTTGAATGATAGCTCTTAATTCCTACCTGACCTTGATCTCTTTTTCCATGAATTTCTATCCATGTGTTAATATTATTTTCCAAAATAATTCTATATAACTTGGATAAAACAAGGCTAATCATAATAGTCCTATAATTAAATGGATTTTTTTATCTCCACTTTTAAAAAGAAGAACAATGAGGCTTTTCGTCCTGGGATTTGGGAAACCCAACTTCACTACTAAATTGAAGAGCTTGTGCATATGAGGGATGGGGATATGCCCACCAATTATAAGATTTATTCTTGGTATCCTTTGATGTGCTTAGTTTTCCCTTTTGCAGGCCTCTTGAATGTTGTCCATGACATCAAGGGATTCATAAATCCTTTTAAGGTAGGAATTCTAGTCCCTCAAGGGAATTATTTTGTTTTTTTTAGTTTTATAATTTATAGTTTTCCTTTTGAATTTCTTAGATCTATATTAGAGAGGTGCAAAATATTTTCTTGTTTTCGATTTACATAGTGTTTTTCCCCTTTTAATTAAGGATTTCTACCTATATATCTTCATATCCATATACGATACTAGGCATGATGAGAGTCTCAAATAGGAGATTCTTCTTATCCAAAGTCCAAAGGTCTATCAACTTACAATCGTTTTCAAGTCCATCATAAGATTTCCACCTTCAACTTATCCTTTTCTGAATGCTATAGTTTAGTTAATCTTGTGATGAAGAATGATTTCGATATATTTGTATGAAGTCATTTCCTCCAAGTTGTTGTTGTCATACATGAAATTAACATAAGTAATATTTTGGGATTTGATTATCATAACCATTGTTCTGTTAGTGTTAACATTCATACATGTCTTAAAGAAAATATCCTAGAGAACTTTTAGCTGCTTGTCGAGAACATATGGACACCTTTCCAGAATACAATATCATCAATGTAGAGAATAAGGATGATGACTATTCCAGTCAAATTCATGCCAACACAACCTATGTCTTCCAAACAACCCTCTAGCTTGTCAATATAATACCAACAATGATATGAGATAGGGACAACCTTTCGTGACTCCTATATTAAAATTAGTTTATTCAAACTAGTCCTAAGAGTTCCTAAACTTAGCAATAAGCTTCAAATACAACCTTATTGCAACATATCTCAACTCAAAAGGGACTTTTAGCTATTATAATCCATTCCAAAGGTTAATTATGGGCACCGTGTCAAGTGTTTTTCGAAGCAAAAGCAACATGAAAGATTGGTTTTATTATTAAGTTACTCCTCTACAATGGCCCTAAGTGTAACAAGGCAGTCCACAATTGAATGATAGATCTCAAATCCTACCCGACCTTGATCTATTTTTCCATGAATTTCTTTCCATATGTTAATATTATTTTCCAAAAAAAATCTCTATAACTTGGTTAAAAGATGGCTGGTCACAATGGTTCTCTAATTAGATGGATTGTTTTATATCCAATTTTAAAAATAAGAAAAATGAGGCTTTCCATCCAGAGTTTTGGAAAACCCTACTTCATTGCTAAATTGAAGAGCTTGTGGATGTGAGGGATGAGGAGAGAGCCACCAATTTTTAATATTTATGCTTGTTGTCCTTCGATGTGCTTAGTTTTCCCTTTTTTGATCCTCTTGAACCCAAACTCTATGTCTTCTAAAGAGATAATTTCTTCCTCTGTAGAAAGGGTTTGAATGTTGTCCATGGCATCAGGGGATTCATAAATATTTTTAAGGTAGAAATTCTAGTCCATCAAGGGAATCATAATGTTTTCTTTAGTTTTATAATTGATAATTTTCCTTTTCAATTTCTTAGGATCTATATTAAAGAGTTGCAAAATATTTTCTTGCTCTCTATTTATATAGTACTTTCCCCCCCTTTTGATTAAGGATTTCTACCTATTTATCTTGTCGTATTTTAAGGTATCATTAGAAACTTCCCTAATTGATTTTTTAGCATACTTAAGCTCTTTACCATACCAAGGGAATGCTGTTCTATTTTCCTTTCTACATGACACCACAATAGAGAACTTGTTAATAGTGAGCTATTTGTTTCCATGCTTCCATTGATTTCCCTTAGGTAAATGGGGTTTACTCAATAAAGCTATGGCATGACACATGTTTATAGGGTTTAAGGATTAGCCCTTATTGTGTTTATACCTTCTAAAATGTAAATATTAATACCTTCCCAGCAAAGGTTTCCAAATAAAATAACCCCCTATTTTCACCAAATATTATAAGTACCATTTATACCAACACATTTTTTATGTCCCTTATTATTTCTACCCTTAGGAAATTGGTCTCAATATTTGAGATATGTATTTAAAGTCTTCTTTAGAAAACTTCGTTTATCATATGCAACTTGATATTTTGGTATTGAACAATCAAATAAGTAAGCTGGAAATCAAACGACTATTTTTATCTTTACATACTTCTATTATGAAATCTATGGTCATTTTCATTGTCTCTTCATAGTTTTTTATGGTTCATTAATAATTTCTATAAGGTACAAGGACTATATATGTCTTACCTCTCTCCTTCATCGGATGCTTCACTTCTATATAAAAAAAACTCGCAAAGATTTAGATATCCTCACATTCATAACTCTATTTTCTCCACAATATATGTACCTCTAGTTTAACATTAAAAGAAAAACTTGGACCTTTAATACCATATAATATATTGAATAACTACCTTCTAACTCTTTTTAAACCCATAGTATGAACACATGTGCTTGATCCAAAACGGGGATGGTTGCATATAAGAAATACTTTGGAAGAATATTTTGAGTGCTAGAATGACTTTTAGTTTTCCCCATGTCTCCATTACCTTGGCCAAGCCAAAACCTTAACTACGTTGGGGATTTTAAATCTTAGGGTTTTCATTCTTAGGTTCGGGATTTAAATCTTAGGGTTTTCATTGTGTTTTTAGGGTTTCTAATTGATTAGGATGTGGAGGAGTATTATATGTAAAACATGTTGGGTTTTTATAGGTATTGATATCACTAAATGTGGAAATATTTTTTACTTTCATTTTTGAAGTTAAGATGCCCTTCATTTCCTTTTGATAAAAATGTAGGTTATTGAAAATTTCATTATTTAAATGTGCAAAATACACCATATACAAGATAATTGTGATGGGAATTTTTGTTTATTTATAATAAATTCTTTTCAAAAATATTACACAATCAAAGTATTGTTATTTTTTTAATTAAAAAACTAAAATTTCATTTAACTTCCTATATGTTTTGGAAGAAACTACTTAATATCACAAGTATTTAATCAAATATATTGATTTAACAAAAACATTCATTTTAAACATTAAGACCATAGTGCAAACCTTTTTTTATTGTTTATTTTATATTAGATAAGTTTGCATACAAAGGATTTGTTTGCATTTTACTTTCTAAAATTTTTACATTGTTTTACATTTGAACTTTTTTATATTGTTGTGTTTTTTAATTTTTTTACATTGTTTTACTTTTTAATTTTTTTACTTATTACTTTTTCCTATTCTTTATAAGTTTTTATTAATTTTTTTAAATTAAAATTTATGTTGGCTCAATTATTATTATGTTGTTAACATCTCCCCCATTGTGGTTGGAAAATATGACATCTTCCCCATTGTGATTAAGAATGTTACATTACACTAACAACAACTTGACATCTCCTCGATTCTGAACTATAGAAGTGCCTCTCAAGGTAATAACAAACAAATTTATTGACAAAACATTTAGAAACATGTGACAACATTTCTATTCTGTTCATTGATACATCTTTTAAGATTATCTCAGACTAGCTTACATGGTTAAAGGGGTGTTGTAAAAAAAAAAATTGTTCATTAAAGCATTCCAATTATATTAAAGAGTTAAATCTTTATCCATATAATGTTTGTATTGTGAAGTGTGCTCAAGAGAGCAGCATTCTCTCTAATATTTCATCTATCCAATAGAGTGATATATTGAGTTATACTTTATTTAATTCTGGGATTATAGTTTTCTTTTGTTTGATGATATTATTTAAATTTGGGGAAGGAGCTAAGAAAAGGGTTAACCATGACTGAACTATGCATTTTATAAAAATATATTCATATACACATGTACACAAATGTTGAAAAGGAGAATATACTTCGTTAGAGGTTAAATTGTGCTTATCTGATATTATAATACTATATAGTAAAAAGTTAAATATTTTTTACCCCATTTCCTCATAACAACATTGAGTTTACATAAGTTGTATATATTTTGATCGATATAAGTTTGATTTATACATTTTGATCGATATAAGTTTGATTGATGATGTCAAGGAAAGAAACCTCTTAGGTAGAACTTTATCTTTAATGTTAATTATAGAGGTAATTTTAATTCTTGAGTGAGTTTGTCTTATGTTGACAAATTTGTAGGTTTATTATTATATTTGAGATTGAGTTTGGTTTGTCAAATATGTCTTTTACATTTGAATAGATTGTGTAATTTATTATCTTATGAGAAAATGTGGAGTAAATCGCAGCGGATGTGCTCATGAAGTGTAATCTGCACATCTTCATGCTAACATTCTTGGTAGTTTAAAATATGTTTTTTAAAAATTATATCTCATTTCTGGAAAATGGTAATTGTGGAAGTTGGGCATGTTACAATAAATTACACTATCTCTCTATAAACAAATATATATCTCAATTTTAAAATTAATATCATGGTATTATTGCTCTTCTTAATTATTTACTTAAAAAAAAGATGATTTCTAAGAAACTTCCTATCACATGCACACATGCATATATTAGATTTATGTTTATTAACGTCTATTTGATGTAGCTTGGGTGGTTAGGAGGAATGATTGTTACCCTCCCCACCCAGAAATGATTCTATTTTGAGCCCTTATGTCATGCTTGATATGCTCTTGTGAAACCCATGTGTTTGATGATAATATCGGTCTTTTTTACTCTATATAAAAATGATTTTTTCAAATTCTATGATATCCCATTAAAAAGTAAAATTCAATTCTAATAACACAAAATTCTTAATAAGCTTTTAAGATACCTTTCAAAAATTTTATGCTATGATATTAATTTTAACATTAATTTAATATTAAAGTTAATATCATAATATTAATGATATTCTTAATCATTTAATTTTAAAAAGTAAATAAATATATATTTCAATTTTCAAATTAATATTAATATTATAGTAATAGTGTTCTTCTTAATCAATTAAGATGATTATAAAAACTTTCCCGTCACACATATCTTTAAAAAAAAAGTTACTTTTCAAAATTAAATAAAAATATATTTCAATTTTCAATTTAATATATCACACATATTTTGTGATATCTTAAAAAAAATTACTTTTCAAAAGTAAATAAATATATATTTCAATTTTCAATTTTCAATTTAATATTATAATAATAGTATTCTTCTTATTTAATTACTTTAAAAAACATATGAACCTATCTTTAAAAAAAAAATTGCTGGTACAAAATAGAGGATTTGAAAGTATAAATCTTAATAAACCCTCCCTAGGGTATAACCTGGAACCTTGACGAGTCCGAGCCCTGGCTCCCACTTTCAATCTCTTTGCTTTACATAAAGAAAATGATTCTAAAAAGTAAAAAGATATAGAAAAAACATCCCATCAAATGAAATGAAATGAAATGCTTAATGGAAATGTGGAATCGCTTTTCTTCCTCTACATGCAGTTGATTAAAGTATCCGATTATTCTCAAAAGAAATGAAATGAAATGAAATGCTTAATGGAAATGTGGAATCCCATGAAATGAAATGCTTAATGGAAATGTGGAATCGCTTTTCTTCCTCTTCACGCAGTTGATTAAAGTATCGGATTGCATAGCTTTCCATTATGTTCCCAACTTCCCATTTGGTTAACTATTGGTTTAAGTCATTTTGGAATATATTTTATTTTTATTTGTGAGATTTGATTTGGATTATATTTTTTTTTACTTGTAAGTTTTGTATTTAACTTTATGGATGAATGAAAAAAAAAAAAATTTAATTTAGGATTTTTTATTTACAATTTTATATCTCAATTACTCATTATCACTTACTTTAATCAAATTAACATTATTTTAAAAATTAAAATTTAAAAATTAATATTTTAATTTTAAATATTAAATTAAAAAAGTATTATTTAATTAAATGTGATTAAATTTAAAAAAATATTGTAAATAATTAAGTGGATAGATTTTTTTCATTCAAAATTTGAAATAAATAATATAATAAAAGAAATATAGTAGAATATGAGATAAAAAGAAAATAATAAAAAGAAATTGATAGTTGATAAATGGATAACAAGAAGAATGTGGGTGATAAGATGTAGCTAGGCATGGATAACTCATAGTTGAACAGGTTTAACTAGAAGAATACGCTAAATAATTTTTTTGTTCAAAGTGCCTTTTATTTCATAACTATCTCTCAACCATTTGATCTTGATCCATATTGGTATGATCCAACCACAAACTATATGGGTGCTAGTTACATTCTTTTATAACTTTTACATTTAATTATATTTAAACTTTACAATCTAAAACACTACTGCTTTAATTAGAGAGACATTTTCTTATTTTGAAAAATGAAAAAATATTCAAACTAAATTAAAATTTAAAATTCCAATTCATAAAATCAATAAATTTATGTTATATTGATAATAATGAAATGTTTATTAAAATTTATGATGAAATTATATATATATGGTTCTAAATATAAATCATGTAATTAATATAATTTTATTAAACAATTTTTTTAAAATTCTTTTCCAATTTATCTTTTAAATAAAAAATAAAATAAATAGTTTATTATTTTATGAAAAATTCATTGTTTATTAATGGAATTCCAATGATTTATAAGTGAACTTTAATTTGAAATGTTTGAAACTACATAGTTAGATACATTAATTGTGAAATTAAGAGTCAAGAAATTTAAAATTCCAATTCATAAAATCAATAAATTTATGTTATATTGATAATAATGAAATGTTTATTAAAATTTATGATGAAATTATATATATGTGTGTGGGGTTCTAAATATAAATCATGTAATTAATATAATTTTATTAAACAATTTTTTTTAAATTCTTTTCCAATTTATCTTTTAAATAAAAAATAAAATAAATAGTTTATTATTTTATGAAAAAATCATTGTTTATTAATGGAATTCCAATGATTTATAAGTGAACTTTAATTTGAAATGTTTAAAACTACATAGTTAGATACATTAATTGTGAAATTAAGAGTCAAGAAAGGTTTAAGGAGAGGTGCATAGTGTATATTTATTAATTATTTTATTTTTTGTGATAATGATGATGGTTATTAGCATCCACTAAGGCCAACTTTGTTCTATTAGACCTTAAAAAAATGTAAGGAACCACTTGTTTTGGGTTAGAATTTTATTTATATGTGCCTCAAAAAGATTTAAGAGCAACATTCCTAGATCATCATAGTTATGACGAATTAAAATGTTAGGAAGGTCAATATTATAACAAATAGTTTTAAATTGTACTATGATGTGGATGTATCCAATACATTCTATGAGAAAGTGATTTTCATCTTCAACCCTTCTGTCACCCATACAATCTAAATGAAGAAAAATGTTGCTTAATAAACAAAGAAAGGGGGAAAACCTCATGGGAAACACCCCCCCCCCTCAAAATAAGGAGGAAATCAAGAAACAAGCTTCCATACTTAAGAGAAAAAATTTCTTCTCGAGTAAAAACTTGTGAAAAAATTGTTGCAATATGCAACTCTGTGGAGTAGTAATGCAGAATGTTGGTTCTTCTATGCACTAGTATATTGGGACTGTGCATGTGAACTTTTCCATCTACTTCCAATCCGTTGATAGATAGGATAAGGAATGTTTCATTTGTCTCTTCTTTCTCGAGGAAGAGTGACATGATCCAATTTTTTCTTCAGTGAGTTGAATTGCGAATTAGTCCTTACCATCATATAGCATCTCTATGGTATCTTGTTACACCTCTCTGAAGGAAGTGAAACTAAATGGGAGAGTGTAACATGTTCATTCTGGTACTAGGACTGTGTTCTTCTTATGTCATCTGGATCCCCAACAACATTCCCATCTGCTTCAATGAGATTTTGGGCCCATTTAGGCCTCTGATTTGGAATATGTGCTAGATATGGATCTAGATTCTCTTGAGGTTCAATCTCAATATCAAGATCATGCTGATCTTGTTCCTCATCTTCTGAATCTAAAATATTAGTCATAATATCATCATCTTCAAATGGAAATGAAAGAGAGTTTATACCATATTTTTCTTTGGTTGGCACTGGATCTGAGTATAGCAGAAAGTGGGAGAATGCATATGCCTTGAAGGCATGGTTTGCAACACCTTTTGCTATAATATTCCTAGTTGAGATACGTGAGATCTCTACTGAGTCAAAATCGAATGCGACTCTCTTGGGAGAGCATGTATCTGTCATATGGTATACATACAACATGTTTACTGCAAGGGAGGGAACACATAGCACATTTTGGAATTCTCCATGCTTAAGTTTAATGGATCATTTCCCAACAATTGAGATATGTGAATTATCCCCCATATGTATGTTAGGTCCTCTAGAGAGATCTAGAGAGGTGAAGGATTATTTGGAGGCAACCATATGGTGGGAAGCTCCTGAATCAATCAGATAGGCCTTTGACTGAGTGAAGCCTGCTTTCAAAGCATGGAACCTCTCATGTTCTTCTGTTTGGTTTCTAGCTTCAAACTTCTTTGCACCTTAAGGAAGGGAAATATTGTTCTATTCAAGGAGATTTAACAGTTGGTCAATGGTCTTCTTCATGCGCTGACTTTCTGGATGAAATCCTCTCATGCAGTTAGAGCATTTAGCTTTTTCAAACTTTTTATTTTTGTTTCTCTTAGAGCCAGAGGATTCATCGAAAGGGTTACGCTTCTCCTTGGGCTTCGAATCAATATTCTTGTTCTCTTTCCCTCTTTGCTTCCTTTTTCTTGCGCATTCCCAGAGTCTTCAGCTAAGAGGGCCTGATTCTTGGGGGCTTTGAGCACTCCCATTTGAATCAGTTTGTCTTATTCTTAGATTAATGATTCTACAAATGCATCTAGGGATGAAATTTTCCAATTTGGGATGGATAGCCTTCCACACTGGAAAGTAGATACAAAAACTGAAAACTCTAAGCTAAGCGTGCTAAGAATTGAGAGCACAAGCTACTCATCCTTCTTCTCCATCCCACACAAGACTAGGGATTTGTATTTCAAGAAGAACTTTTGAATTCTCTCGAAGTTGCTGGGATGGAGTGCAATCAGCTCTTTCTCCAGGATATGGCCCCTCGGCTCATCTTGTTTGCCAAACAAGGATTTGAGCTTGTCCCATACTTCCTCCAGAGTTCTAAGTCCCTCAAGGTGGAAAAATAACTCCATAGAGATGTGGATGCACATGAATCCGAAGGCTTCATCTAGCTTATTCAGAAACTTGGATTTCCCAATATATTGTTGGTGTTCGACTTCTCTACCCATTGTCATCCTATACAACCCTTTATTGTGCAAGGAAATCTGCATATATGCCCTCCAATCAATGTAATTGAAGGGTGTAAGGATTATGGGGGTGAGAGCAGCTAAATTTTCCATTTCACTGGTATGATGATCAATAATTCTTTAAGAAACAATGAATGTACCTGCAAAAAATCACTGCAAAACACTTCAATTCACAAACATTGTCAGTTCAAACCATTCCACCTCGACATGAGCACTTTTTCTGAGTCCATAAGACCTAGAGAGATTTCTCTGGACAAAATCTAGAGTGTGCAATACAATGATTCCAAGAATTATGTGGAAACTCAATTGCTTCTAGTGCAAGCATGGAGGCTTGTGAGGTGTTTTGTTAGCATGAACATAGGCTCTACCATGTTAAATTTCATGAACCATGGATCTACAAGACTGAATGAAAGGAATCTGGAAAAAAAAAGGATGTAGTGGAATTGACAAATCAATGTAAATTGAACAATGGATTCATGGTAGAAATTTCACACAAATTGGACAAGAATTGAACATAATATCATTACATCAATCTGCGTTCCCATCTCAGTAATATAATAGTCATACAATAAGGAGAATTTGAATATTGTGGATAAGATTCGAATTCACCAACTCAAACAGAATGATGTGCTAACTCAGTGTGGAAAAATCACAGTTGAAGCTCACTAGTTTAACTTTGGATAACTAATTCTGTTCACAATTAGTTAATTGAAGAGGTAGGTGAACAAAGGGCGCCACACTCCCTTGAATCATGCAAACTGGCACTAGGATGACTGGAAGTGAACTAACTAGTGGTAATCAAAGCATAAATGAACATGACTGACTACCTTCCATAGACAACTGAAGGTGACTGTTGGGTGGCACTCAGAGAGGGTTCCTAAAATGTAGGGATTGGAACCAATGGCACCAAAACTCATGTTAGCACCAAAACTCAAACAAACAAACAAACAAAGATAAGTATTTGAATTGCCATTTTCTATATATCTAGTTGCTTAAACGACATTGTTAATTTTTGTACATATCTATGTTCAAGGAAATCTATTATGCATGATAGAGTGTTTACATTGATGAATGTTGAGAGTGGTCCTAGCATTTACAGTCCAAGGATGGTCCTGCAGATGATAGTACTCTCATGTTGAGAGTGGTCTTGCATTAATTGCGGACCATGGTATCCTATCATTCGCATGCTAAGGATGGTCCCACGGACAAGAACACTCCCTTGTTGAGAGTGGTCCTAGCATTCACATGTTGAGGATGGTCCTGCGGACAAGAACACTCTCTTGTTGAGAGTGGTCCTAGAATTCATAGGCTAAGGATGGTCCTGCGGACGATAATACTCTCATATGGAGAGTGGTCCTATACTCATTTGCAGACGGGTGTATCCTAGCATTTACATGCTAAGGATGGTCCTGCTGACAAGAACACTCTCTTGTCGAGAGTGGTCCTAACACTCACAGGTTGAGGATAGTCCTACGAACAATAGTACTCTCATGTGGAGAGTGGTCCTGCATTCATTTGACGATGAGATCCTGCATTCATTTGCAGATGAGAGTATCCTAGTGGAAGATGGTCCTGCAAATGAAAGTACTATCATGTCGAGAGTGGTCCTGTGTTCATTTGCGGACGAGAGTATTCTAATTGAGAATGGTCCTGCGTACAATAGTAGTCTCATGTGGAGAGTGGTCCTGCATTCATTTTTGGACAACGGTATCCTAATTGAGTATGGTCATGCAGACGATAGCACTCTCATGTGGAGAGTGGTCCTGCATTCATTTGTGGACGATAGTACTCTCATGTGGAGAGCGGTCCTTTATTCATTTGTAGATTATAATATCCTAGTTGAGGATGGTCCTGCAGATAAGAACACTCTCTTGTTGAGAGTGGTCCTAGCACTTACAGGTTGAGGATGTTCTTGCATACGATAGTAATATCTTGATGAGAGTGGTCCTAGGACGAGATTTTGCATTCAGTTGCAGATGATGATGTTCCATCATTGTTTATGTTGTGGGTAATTTAGATCAGTATTTGTATCCTGATGATATTGCAGGTGATGCTCGAGATGATGATGATGCTAGAAATTATTATGCTAGAGATGATGATGCTCGAGATGATGATGCCAGAGATGTGATGCTCATGATGATGTGATAAGATGTGACAGTCGTGATGATGTGACGAGATTTGATGCTTACGATGATGTGTCGATATGTGATGCTCATGATGATGTGACGAGATGTGACGCTCGTGGTGATGTAACGAGATGCGATGCTTGTGATGATGTGTCGAGATGTGATGGTCGCGATGATGTGTCAAGAAACGATTCTCATGATGATGTGTCAAGATGTGATTCTCCTTATGATGTGTCAAGATGTGATGCTCATGATGATGTGCTCATGATATAATGCTCAAGATGTGATGCTTCATGATGATGATGTTCCACGGATGATGATGATGTTGATGTAGTTATGAAAACTTACTATGACATATAGACTTACTAGTTAGTCCCAGTAGTGTTTTGTTATAGAATACCTTCCTTGTTGAGAGGGAGTATTAAAGAAATTTAACTACGAAAGATATTCTATTTTGCATTATTATTATTATTTCCCCTTTCGTAGATGTTGTTCCTCTAATTAGGGATTTTATTGTTGTAATTGGTCATGTAAAGTATTGGGGTTAAACCTATGTTTTAAGTTGGGTTAGAAGTACCCGCAAAAGTATTAAAATGATATTTGGCCCTGATTGGGAGGAGAAGTTGTCCCTTTTGGGTTATTATACCTCTCCACTAATCAATATAAATAGGGTAGGCGCCTCCCTCATTTGGACACACTTAGAACTCAAGCAAGTTCACTAAAGAGAGAAGGAGTTAGTCCATCTAAGGGAGAGGAAGCAGTCAAGTATTATTCTTAGGTTCTTACAAGTTTTATTCTTGGCATCTTACACTGTACTTAGTTGAAGTCTATATCGAGGAATTTGTGTTGGGTTTTCTCCCCGACGAGGTTTTCCCAAGATAAATCTCTGTGTTCATTTGTGTGATTGTGTTTGTCTTTCTTTCAGTGATGCTTTTGCATATGCTTATGATGTTATGATGCTAAATGTTCTAAGATCTTGTATAACCACTAAAATCATAACAATAAGAGTTGAGACACGCCTTCATACTTGCACGAAAGGTGCAATATTATTTTAGTGAACATACAATTTCACAACTTTACAACGAAACTGATTTATTTTAATATAGTGCCCAAACTAATCGAGGAAATAAAAACAAAGTTCTGGGTATAGACTAATTACAACAAATATAAAATAAATAACGCATATATTAATGAAAGAATCAACGGAGTCTTGTCAATGACCACACATTAGAGCAAATTTGAGGTCTAAAATGAACCTCCTAAGGAAAATAATAAATAATAATTCAAATAATAAAATAATATTTATGAACTTTAGAGGAAGAGAGAAAAAATTACTTTTTTCTTCATATTTTCAACATATTTCCCTTTGGTTTTACTCAAATTTCGAGTGGGAGCACTCATTGGATGCATAATTAAATTCTGCACCCAATGAGTGCTCACACTGCATACTTTTGATGGACTCCACCCGACGGAAAATGAGAAATACATAAAATAACGTGTCACTAAAGTAACATGTTTTTTTTATTTATGTATTTCTCATTTTTTTATGGATCCCACCCCATGGAAAACAAGAAATACATTAAAAAATGTGTTAGTTTAGTAACATGTTTTGATAACACATTTTTTTTTTATATTTCTTATTTATTGTGGACCCCACAAAAAAAAGAAATACATAAAAAAACGTGTTACTAAAATGAGAAATAAATAAATAAAACGTTACTAAAACGAGAAATACATAAAAAAAACATTTTACTAAAGTAACACATTATTTTTATGTATATCTTATTTTTCATGGGGTGGGGTCCATCAAAAGTATGCAATGTGGGTACTCGTTAGGTGTGAAATTTAATTCCGCATCCAATGTGGGTACTTCTAATTTGCTAAGAACGTATCTTCCTTGGACGTAAAAAACAACTTACTATCCCATGTACTAAAAGCATCCAAAAATAATGATAATTTGGTCCTTTATAGATTACTAGTAAATCATGTTAGATGGTATAGTTTTTCTTGAATAAAAATAAGTCGACCCACATTCACACAAAATCATGTTAAATGGTATAGTTTTTCTTGAATAAGAATAAGTCGACCCACATTCACATAAAACAATCAATAATAATTGTCCTCATATTAATTGACCTCCCACCATTTAAAAATAAAAACAAGCAAAATAAAATTAACATATTCGAACCCCATAAAAAGTAATGATTTATATTGTCAAAAAACTTATTCCAATGAAAATGAAAAGAGTTATAATGCAAAAGTTGATCGAAGAATGTATTTTCTATGTTGTAGAATCACCTTTCTTCCACGAAAACATTGTTGATTGAAGTACCCGATTATTTCGTGCTTCATTGCTTTCCATTATATAGTGTTCACATTTAGTTCAATTTTTGGTTTCATGTTAATCATAAATAATAAAGAAGTTTGAATAACAAAGACTGGTATTTTTTCCTCTGAAAAAAAATAATAAAGAAGTTAAACTTATTTCCACAAAGAAATGGTTTTGCTAAGAGGTATGTTGAGCGACACCATTCGTTCAAAAGTAATGTTGATATGGATAAGACTTAATATATTATTTTATTATTACTATTAAAACGTCGTGATTATATATTAATCACCTTGGATGCTTGCAAGTCGTGATTATATGATATATTAATCACCTTGGAGGCTTGCACCTATTTTATAATATAGTAACCATTATATAATGGTTATATAATATATTATTCATAGTTATAGCCTTTCCAATATCATTTCATCTAGAATTGTAGATAGATCATAAACTTTATAAGTAGTATCTTGTGAGCTATATATATATATGGAATTGTAGATTTATTAATTTGAATATTATTAAACTTATTTTTTCTAAATAAAATAAAATAAATTATCTATAAATTAAAGTTATAATTAGTTAAATTTACTTCAAATTATTTTACTATAGTTTCAAGATATTTAAAAATTTATAGTTTCAATATATTTAAAGATTTAAAATTATTTCACTATATAGTTTCAAGATATTTAAAGATTTAATCATATAATGTAACAAACATTTCAAATTGAGGTTGACTTATAAATCATTTAAATTTTTTTAATAAATCGTGCTCTTTTTATAAAACAATAATTATATATTTTATTTTTTCAAATTGGAATTTTAAAAAATAGTTGTTTAATAAAATTAAATAAAAAAACAAAATATTAAACTTATTTATTTAAAACAAAATTAAAAATTAAATTCATTTGGTAATTTTTTTTAATAAACATTACATTGTTATCACTATAAAATAAATATAAGTATAAATATAATGTTTTTAAAATTATGAATTTGATTTGTAAATTTTAATTTGGTTTGAATAAATTCTTTTTTTTAAAACAAGAAAATGTCACTATATTAAGATAATTTTTTAACTAATTTCATATTTTTTAAAACAAACATTACATTATTATTATTATAAATATAAATATAATGTTTTTAAATTTTCATTTGGTTTTAATAAATTCTCTTTTCTAAAAACAAGAAAATGTCTTTATATAAAGATTAACTTACTAATATTTTAGATTGATACAATTGTTTTGTAAAGAAATAAACTTTAATTCTAATTAGATATTTATATGATTAAAATTAATTTAAAATTTTGCTTTTAATTTACTTAATAAAATCATTTAAATATTATATTATCATTATAGATCCATCTTAAACTCAGATCTTCCATTTTAAACCTGAATCTCATAAATATCTATATGGAGCAAATCTTTTAAGGTGTAATTTTTTTTTATCTAATCTTTTTATATGTTAAGAAAATTTACAGCTCAAAAATTTTGATCCTTTGGTAAATCTATCTTTAATATAGATCTATGATGATTTTAACTACTTGTTTTTAATGTAATGTTACTTTATCTATGTAATAATAACATCTTCCCATTATTGTACTTTAAAACACCTAACTATTCTTGATATAATAATAATTTTTTAATTTTATCACAATTAATTAATAATTTTTTAAATATTAAAATATTAATTTTTGAATCTAGACTTTGTCCTAAAATAATTTAATATTTGAAAAAATATTTATGATTTTCACTTTAAAGAATTTTGCCTAATTATATAATATTTATTATTAAAGTTTTCACTTTGTCTAATGGTTTTATATAATTAATAGTTTTAAAAAGATTTTGGTTATGTAACTTTTTTTCATATTTATTTATTTTAATTATTATATTAATTTTAAAGTTTTAAATCAGAATTTATTAAAGACTGAAAATTATTATCATAAAAACTTGTTTCCAAGAATTTGATTTTGTTTTAATGAAGTTGTGGTTTGATGAGTACGAATATTTTATTGCAGAAAAATATATATTTTCAAGCTTGAAAAAGTGTGATTATAAAAAGTCGGCTATAATCATATTTATTTTGAATAGTAGTTCAAAATTTTATTTGTATTAACCTAATATGATATAAATAAAAAATATTATATTATAACACAATAGTATGATATAAATTAAATTAAAGTGAGTATTTCAAAGTATTATTTGTATTGTTACAAATAATATGATATAAATAAAAATTGGGTTTAAGAGTTGTTTTTCTAGGTTTGCTCCATGGGGTTTGGGTTCTTTATCCAACCGCCTTTTTCTTTTTTCTATGTGGGAGTTATGGGTGAGTTTCTTTGTGGTTTCTTTTGGTTTTTTTTCCATAGGCAGATCTCCCTTACGCGACGACCCGTCTTTGCGTTAACGACGATTTGGCTTCTGCAGTTGGCGTATTTCTCTTGTGGCAATGGTTTTTGGTCAATTTTTCAGCATCCGGGTGATGTGGCTGCGAATGTTGTATGCATTGGGATGATTTCCCTTGCGCGGTGAGTTCTTGCGGTGGCAGGGGCGATCCTCAGTTGCGATTTGGCTTCTGCGTTGTCTGTTTTTTGGCGACTGGGTTTTTGCAGTTGTGGTAACTGCATGCTTTGGGTGTGGTTCTTTGGGTTTTTTTTCCCTAGTCTGGCGTCCCTTTCTTTGCGACGGTTTTTGGTGGTCAGCGCACTGGTGGTGAGGCTGTGTGCTTTTTGCAGATTTGGAGGTGGTGGGCTGTCTCTTGCGGACTCTTCTTCGTTGTCCTGGATTTGCTAGTTCTTGGGCGTTTTTCAGTTTTTCCTTGTTTCATGGTTTCTGCGAGCGTCCCTACTTGCTTTTAGCTGATCCTTTGGTTCCAAAACTGTAAATGCTCTGGCATCGATGATTCATGGTTTTTATATTGTTTTCTATCGACAATGTAAGGGGTATATTTTTTACTTTATATACATCTGCGAATGTAATTTTGTGCTTTGTTGCAATAAAATTACGAATTTTTCCGAGGGAAAAAATGATATAAATAAAAATATTAAAATATATAATATTTGCAAAATAGTATTACCAAAATTGTATACCCATAATAGATCTTAGCCTTTCCGACTTGTATACCCAAAATTGTATACCCAAAATTGTATACCCATAATTGCAATACCGACTTTCCTAGCCTTTTAACATGTCAAAATTATAGTGAGCTCAGGACACTTCCTTTCCAAGCTCTTTGAGCATAGGAATACAATTTTAAAACAAACTAATTAATTCGTTTCTTTAGGTCGGATAGACCAAAGTTTGGTCTTAGTGGATGTTAAGCATCATTATCATCATCATCACCACAAATAATATGATATAAACAAAAATATTAAATATATAACAATTGCAAAATTGTAACACAATAGTATGATATAAATTAAAAATATTAAAATATAAAACAAAAGTATTATCAGAGATCAATTATTCACTTTTTTTTAATTATATTTACATAAAGTTTTAAATTTTTTATTTTAATTTATATAAAATATGAGAGATAAGTTTAAATTATTGATGGGTTTGATTTAGTATTACTTCTTAGTATTACTATGTAATTTTTTATAAGATTTTAAATTAAATAAATAATATTTTACAATTTGTTTTTGAGATATTCATCTTTAATTTTAATTAAAAATTTTCATTATACTATATTATGTAATTATTATTATTAATAAAATTATATTTAATTGTTAATAAATTAATATGTAATAAAAGTGGAGAAGATGGATACTAAAATAAGGGGAGATATACATGGCTAGTGCATGGGCTTGTCTACCATGTAGCTTGTTGTTCTAATGGCTATTGCTTAATGAAAGTAAATACATTTTCCCATAATGTGTTATGACACACATCATATGCATGTGTGCATTTGTGCATACTTTGCAAAGGCATTAAGTACAAACCGTAGAGCACAAAGAAGAGATGATTTGCATAGGCATATTGGTAAGAAGAAAGGTGTTGTCTATCTACGACCTAATGACAAGTCTCCAAAACAATTGTTTACTTACTATTTAGAGACAACATATGCCCAACTTTGAAGGTGCTAAGTCACAAGATGGATTTTACATAAAGATTTGGATTGGAAATATTAATATTCTATCAAACACTTGTCTCTCACTCTCAAGAGTCCCACCCTTGCATATATATCAACTAAAGTGCTTTGTACAAAGGGACCTCTTTGAAAATAACTTCTAGTTATATGGGTGTGAGCTTGCTCACCCAAATCTAATACCATTTGTGAAGCAGGAACATTCAAAACACTATCAAATGTAAACTTAAAGAAAAGCTTTAGATATCAAATTACCATAAACCAACTCAAATGCTATATGGAGAACATTGCCAGCTCATGATTCTTGCTTTAAAAATAAAGTAAAAGCCAAAAAAATAAAAATATCAAATTACCATAAACCAACACAAATACAATGTCGAGAACATTGCCAACTCATAACTCTGGCTCAACTAATAAAATAAAAAACAGCAGAGTACTTTTATTCTATTCTAAGAGTAAAGTGAAAGCTAGAAAAAACAATAAGAGACTGAGAGTACTTTATTCTAAGAGTAAAGTGAAAGCGATCTAAAGATAAGAGACTGAGAGTACTTTATACTGCGAGTAAAATGAAAGTGAGAAAGATATGAGACTCAGTGTCTGAGCCAGTGATGAGGTTTTCTGAATGTTCAATGGAAACCTAGTCATATTCTCTTGCATTAATATTATAATATGAGAATAGAGAAAGTTCATACTATTCCCGCGGGCCGCGGCTACTTTCGAAACTGTTACAGGTCGGCCGTCGGCGTAAGCTCTATAAATGAACTCAGAGATGCAGCCGTTTTCGCCTACGACAATTTCCTGTGCCGAACATTCGCTGTATTCTGTGAGATATCTGTGTGGCCGTCATCAGGAATATGGCAACTGACAGTGATGCTGCTGGTTGCATGAATTTGAGGCTTCTGATCAACCAGAAAACTGGGAAGATATTGTATGCGGAGGCAGGGAAGGATTTTGTGGATCTTCTCTTTAGCTTTCTCACGTTGCCAACCGGTTCTGTTATTAAACTACTTGCACAGCTCAATCGCTCCGAAAAAAGAGTCGGCTGCCTCACGAACCTTTACAGCAGCGTAGAGAAGCTCCAGAATACGTTTATGGATACCGACAAATCCCATTTACTGGACCCCAAACTTATGTCTACCCTCCCTAATGGCATCCTTAGAATACAGTCGGCTCCCACTGTCTACTACGTTTGCGGTTCTCAGGCAAGTCGGGGTGGCCCTACCCATTATATGGCCACTCAGAGTGGTGGCCGCTGTCCCTGCGGTAGAGATATGAGCTATCCAGTGCAATTGCAGAACCCCTCCGCCGGAAATAGCAGCGTTGATATCGCAGGAAGTAGCGGAGGAGGAGGAGGTTATGTGAAGGAGACGGTTACCTTCATAATCACTAATGAATTGGACATCTCTTCCGCCTCGACCATCACCAGCATTAACTTGCTCAATAAGCTCAATGTCACAGATCTATCCGATTTGGGAGAGAGGAATGTAAATGTTGGTCTCAAAGAGGTAAGAAGTTATTTTAGCTGACCACTTGAGTGGTCTAATAGTTAAGAACAAGTGTTATCTTTTTAGAGGTTACAGGTTCAAAACGGACAGGGGTAGGGTTGCTCATTTCGCTTGTTGGCCAGGCTTGAAGGATAGGCGACCCCTGCTAAGTCACAAGTTATTGGTATATCTGGCTTGCAGGCTGTTGGATATACTCTTGAGAGATTGATATTCCCATGGGTTAAAAAAAAGAAGTTATCTTAACTAATTTTTTTTTAAAATAATTATGTATACTTTTTACCTAATTTTTTTTAAATAATTATGTATATTTTTTACCTAATTTTTTTTTATAAATAATTATGTATTGAGTTTGGAATGAGTAACCTTCGGTAAAAAGTGCCTTAACAGTACATCTACTTAGGTAAGAAGTGCCTTAACAGTACATCTACTACGGTTTGAAATAGTTTGTTTTATTTTATTAATAAACTTAACAATTCTATGGTTCAGGCCTTGGAGCTGCTTCACGCTTCTTTAATATCAACCACTGCTTTGGACAACGTTTTCGCTGTCAGGTAACAATTATTTTAGGTGTAAAATATTGTAAGGTCTATTTTTTTTTTTTTTTAAAATTAAAGAATTAATGAAATTTGTTTAAATTATTTTACATTTAAAAAAAAGTTACCACCTTAATATTTTATTAGCTAAATTTTTTTATTGAAAAAAAACAGCCTTTATAATGCTTCCATTAGAAGGCTTCTACAAGGCTTCCAAACTTATTAAGTAAGTAAATAAACTTACTAAATCGTAACTAGCTATTTCTCTAATAACAAAAAACTAAATACATCCTTGATACTTTAACTTCACATATTTATTCTAAATAATATTTTCAATAAACTACACATTTAACATTTCATTTACATATTATCACTTTGTTTGTTACATTGCAGGCAAAAGAAGCCAGAGGAAGAAGGGGAACAAGATTTTTCGTAAGTTTTCATTGACAGAATATGATTACATATATTATTTCATTTACATATTATTACTTTGTTTGTTACATTGCAGACAAAAGAAGGCAGAGGAATACGATTTTTCTTTAAGTTTTGATGGACAGAATGTGATTACATAGGAATATATATGTGAGAGCTATGTCTATTAGACCCAAAACTTTCTTGTAATGCTGTCGCTGGAATAAAGCTAAATATAATTTACTACGGAGTCTTTACTATCACAAATTAATATATATGTAAAAGTTTGGTTTATCACTTTTATCAATCCTATAAATTTGGCGCATCACTTTTAATGTATATGTAAATATTTTGTGTAATTTAAGATAAAATATGATTTTTGAAAAATATGTTACAAACAAAATAATTCTAAATAAATTAATAAAATGTTTATATTTATAAAATATCATAAATAATTTACCGTAAAGTTAAGTTTATAAACATTTCATTTTAATTAAATGGAAAAAGTATAGCTCTTTTGTCTCATATTTTATTAGAGTGAAACCTCCTTCACTCATCTATTGCATTTATCAAGCTTTCACAATGAGATAAAAATCTTCATTTTTCTTGGTAAATGGAGGAGCTTCCTTATCACATTGAATTAAATTGAAGAAGTACACACTTTGAGTGAATGGTGGTTTTGAGTGAGAAGTGCATATTTTTTTGTATTATGCAATATGGATGAGAGGCTTAAGTAGTATCTTATTTGATATTGGAAAATTTTAATTATTTATAGATTTTCATCTGTAGCGATTGATGTCAATTTGAATAATGAATTGTGTATAAGTAATATAGAATAAGATTTGCTATCATATTTTGTTTTTTTTCTGGGCTATATTAAATCTTTTTTTTGCTTTGGTAAATACATTTATTCAATGATTATGCTTTAGAGGGAAGACACTAAATAAGATGAAAAATATATTATTCAATGATTATGCTTTAGAGGGAAGACACTAAATGAGATGAAAAGTATTTTAATCAATGATTATGCTTTAGAGGGTAGACATTAAATGAGATGAAAAGTATATTGTATATTGAATGGAAAGACATTGCAAATATGCATGAATTGTGGATAATCCTATTTCATATAATGTTTTGGTTACATATTATAATTCTTTTTAAAAAATTTATGCATGAGATGATATATTTAATAATATTAAAAATGCTTTTATTTTAAAACTTTTATTTAAAATAAAAGCTTTGAAGAAAGTGTGGTTGGTTAGTCTCATTTAATTCAAAGATATTGTGTTTAATTGGAGGATTCATAAATTAATGCTACACTGAGTTAGATGAACAAACCAACTTTCTTTATTTTAAGTGGTTTGTTTTATTTACTCTTGAAAAATACAAATGCTTGAACGTGTAAAACAAGAGGTATTTCTTTTATTATTTTCATTCAAATGAATTTATAAAATTTATGTTGCAAAGCAACAAATAAAATATGAGGCAAAATCAATAGCTTAGTTTTTTTTGGCTTTTACACTCTAGGAGTAGGCATAGTTTCGTATATAAAAATCTAGGCTTATCTCTTTATGTTAATGTTACAACATATATAGTTGGTTCTTGAGTGATATCATTAAGAAAAGTTCAATGAATTCATTCTCAAAACTAAGAATCCACAAGCCACAAAATTAGCTTACCTTGTTCAGATAATATTTTCTATGGCAAAACAAGAACAAGAACCGCATACTTCTATTAAACTTGGTTCCAACACAAGCATGCTTTTAAACGTTATAACAACTTTTTTCAGCCATAGCCTATGGATGATGCAAACACAAATGTCACACATCTAGATCTTGAGTTTTAAATGAAGACCCATCTTCAAACTCTGGAAGAAATGCAAGGTTACCTGTGTCAGTTTACAAAGGCTTAATCTTAGAAATTCCTATATTGCTCCTATGATTTTGTGCTTCCATTCCCAACACATAACACTATAGCAGATACAATGGAAGTGTTAACTAATATCTAATAATACAAGGCAAGTTTTATCCATGAGAAGTAATAACTATGAACTACATAAGACTTAAGGAAAGGGATATCTAAGGCTTAAGGGATAATAGAAATATGACTTATCATATCTATAGATTTTAGTATCCTTGTGAAGATGCAAAAAAATTGAATAGATTATGAGACCGCTTCTTCCTTTGGTTCTTCGTGTTTAAGTTATCGGTACAATCTTGGTATCTTCCTCTAGCTCTACCTTGAAACTTACATCGAACTAATTCCATCTCTAAAGCATGTCCAAGGCTCAATGGAAAAGACTTATTGCATTGCAACTTGCCTTGTTAAAATCATGAATAAGATATGAATGTTTCTGTCATTATTCCAATATATAGTTCAATCAGAATTGTGATTTCAGTGTAGTTTGGCCTAACTTTTTTGTCTATACCTTTATCTAGCATGTTTTCAAGTCATCTGTGGCATTAAAAATCATCCTTTGTATTTGTGATTCGAGATGGGTTGTCTTGTTTTGTTTATTTAGAAATCCAACCTTCTTTTATTTAAATAAACAATGGGAAATGCTTCTAGTGTTGTTTAAAATAATTTGTCCATTAAATTATTGACTTTGGCCACCATTGCAAAGACCATAAAATCAATCATCATAACATTTATTTTTTAAATTTTTTTAAGTCATTAGGATTATAGGAATCAAACAACAATAATGAATTAGTCCCTGCACAGGTTTTTAGGCAATTTAACCAAAATTTAACCAAAGTTTTTGTAGGCATTTGTGTTGTGTCCAATGAACATATTGGAGGCCTTATTTAGCCTGTTTTTGAGGTGACTATGCCATTGTGTTAAACCTAGATTAAATTTCATCTTCTCTCCTTTGGAGTGCTTTCCATGACTGCACTTAACGCGACAAAAATTAGCTTAAAATGCATCTATTCTCCTATGGTACATTTGCAACGAATGCACTTAACATGACGATATCCCACACTTGTTGTGACCTCTTGTCATCACTGTTATGTTGCACTTATGAAGATTGGACGAGCATACATCCAATTGTTCAATATCATAATTGACATCTATGATAGAGGAAAGATTAAAAGAATGTGAGCCACATACTAAGAAATTAGTTTCAACCAAAACATTGGGTGAATATCTACCATCCATCCATCAATTGAAATCGATGCGATCTTTTTTAACTACATGTACATTTAAGAGTGTTTTTCCTTACACTACAATTCCATTTGCGTCCCAATGCAAGAAAGATGATATCCCATGTGGGATTCATAGTTAGATGTTGTCTAGGACATGGAATTTTCAACAACTATGGGATTATAACACTAGTTCATCTTATACATACATGTTATGCATCGGGGATTCTCTTTTGTTAAGAAACTTGATCTAGTATTCTACATGACCACTCAAAAATCCTTTCATGTTGGTGTTGACCACCCTAGGTCGTCATATTGGAATTTCTTGTCTTCAAAGCTATGAAATGGTAGACTCTGGGTTTTCATTTTTTGGTTCAAAGAAAAGTCAACCCTTTGTAGGCAACACAGAGCAAGGTTAGGATAATCTTTTATATTCCAATATTTTCAGTATGAAGTTACAATAATATTTTAGTAATTCTTACCAAATGTCTGAACGAGAATCTTCCCTTGAGGCCTTCCATGTCTAGAAATTATCTCTTTGTAAGTAATAGGTGATCATTAAAGTCCATCCTCCATAAAAATATGTGTGCATCTCCCTTTTTGTGTTTTTTCAACCTTAACAAATTGCTCATTGAGTTTCTGCACATTTCATTGAACAATGCATGCAAATTGGGTTCCTATAATTGTGTGGAATGATGTTATTTACGAATGGGGATCTCTCTAAATTTTCTAAATAAGTTTGTTTGTAATAGGATTACAACTTGTAACTGCAACAAGCTATAAATTCAGGCTACTTTTGTTACAATCATTATGTAGAGGTTCTATTTTTGGACGTAGATCTATCTTGAGTCTCACCTCAACTTCCTCGCCAGCTTTATGGGAAACATAAAAAAACCCCTTTACATGTGAAGTGATACTCTCTATTTTTTTAACGATATTGCAACTATTTTTTCAAGAATTTTTTTATGAATCTATATATGCTAATGGAACCACATTTATTATACATGTAACGTGGTCATCCGCTAGGCGTAGATCCAGAAGTCCCTAGATAGAATAAATTGTAGTGATGGGAAATCCATATAAGGAATCATCATAACATAATGGATCACCAAACTTCTTCATCTAACTAAAGGAGTTTGTGAGTATGGTAAACATAGTAATATGTACATATCTTAAACATGCCTTTAAATCATGATAATAGATAAGAACATGTAAATTAACAAAATCTAGTTACCAAAGTCAAACTTGGATAAATGTAGGGTTATCCTTGAGCTAGAAGGTGAAGCCATGAAAGGCTTACTTGAGCTCAGGAAAAAATCCTAAAAGGTAAATTCAATAAGGTCTAGGTGATATATGACCCCTTAGACTTATCTAAGTAAAATGTCTAAGGACAACAGAGGCCTACCTAAGGAAATTATACCTTATCAATATTTTATTTACACCTTGAAGTGGAGGTAAAAACTCAACATTGTAACCATGATTACGTACCTTTTCCCATAATAGACATCAACTAAAGGCACCCCAACATGCTACAAATTCATACCCACCTCCACTGAGTCTATTAATCGACAAGAGACTAGAAATAGTATGTAGTTATAAAGTTACAATTGATAACTACAAAACAAGTCCTTATAGTGCACACTTCCAAGTTACAACTATAATTCTGAAATTGTTAGTTTGAACTATCATGCCTACTCAAAATCCAAGCATATTAATCAAACTTTCCTTTATTCCAGTGCTTGTTGTAGCCTAAGATTCATCAACTGTTTTGTAGTCTTAATTTGGGTCAGATACATGAGCAAACAACAGGGAAAGAAAATTTATAGTATACTCATTTCCAGTTGCTTCATTTAGGTGGATAAAAAGTAGATAAATTTAAATCATAAGAATTTGTAGCAATCATGATCACACTCAGAATTATATTTTCATAAATATGCCACCGTAACAATTTTTTTCCTAAATAAATATTCATTAATTTCCATTTTTATTTTATAAATTGATTGGCCTAAATTTTATAGGATTAATTTTTTAATCTCAAAATCATCAAAATTGGTTGGAAACTATATAAAATCTTTAGAAATTTGAATCATTTTAGAAAAATATTGTGAACATTTTGTGGTTGGTAATTTAAAAGTTAATAAGATTTGCAAAAGCTTTTACACTTTAAAAAATATATATATAAGTGTTTTTTTGATGCATTATAGATCAATTATATTTACTTTAAAATTGCATGAATTCTGTGATTTGTTTTTTCTACATATCGAAAAATACAAATGCGTGAATGTGTAAAGTAATTAGTTTACTTAATTACGAAAAAATTTAATAAATTCATTCTCAAAACTAAGAAGCCACAAGTCACATAGTTAGTTTACCTTGTTGATTTAATGGTTAATATGGTAAAACAAGAACAAGAACTGGATACTTCTAATAAGTTTGGTTCCAATACAAGCTTGCCTTTAAAATTTATAGCAGCTTTGTTTAACTATAGCCTATGGATGATGCAAAGGAAAAGATATAGCAGCTTTGTTTAACTATAGCCTATGGATGATGCAAAGGAAAAGATCGCACATCTAAATAGATTTCAAATATTACGATATACATATCTTGAGTATTACGATATACATATCTTTACAATCATGTTTTCATATATTTAAATAAAAAAATTATTTTGAGGAACTACGGATGAAGATTGAGTGAGCTCTGAAATAAAACTTAAAACAAGTAAAAAAAGAGAATTATGAGGAAATTCGGACACGTTACAGGACATCAAGAACCCCGTGTTGATATCAAATTATTTAAAAAACACACAATAAGGTAAGCATAAAGTCTGTAAAGAAAGTTAAATTTAAGATTTATCAACTCACGGAATTGAAAACCTAGATCAAATTTTCTTTTAATCTTTAAATGAGAAAATTACAAAACCAAAAGGACTAATAAAGTTGGTACACACAACTTAAACATGCAAAGACGATAAATCTCAATTTTTCAACTGGATATAAAGACTAAAACCCAGATATAAAAGCATAATGTATCATTTCTAATATTTCAATTTTATTTGAAAAACTGTTAAATATTTAATGTTTCAATTTTGTTAGACAAACTCTCAAAGTTATTTTTGTGTTTTTTTTATAACAACTTGCCAACAAGATGTATTATAACTATGTCATCAGCATTTTTTTTTCATTATCATATGTCATTATTAGAAATATTCATGATTGCATCGAAGAGGGGTATTATACACTAGGGAAGAAATGTGTAATTCTTTCCATGCTCATCCTAGGGTTGACACGTGTCTTTTATTAAAAAATAATAAAATATTATTGAAAATAACTTCTTGGCTTAAATTCAATTTAAATTTTTTAGAATTGCATATATATAAAACAACAATAATTAGATAAACTAAAACCATAAAAATTAGATTACACATTTCCACTCTAAAAAAGGGTTTGCACCTTGAGAGATTTGATCCCTCTCGGTGTGTGGTAGATCCCCTTTTAGATGGATCTATGTTGGCATATATACACCTATACTCCTTGGAAACCCACCACCAACTGTGCCAATTGTAACCCACCTAGAACTGAAAAATAAATATTTTTATTTATTTGAGAAAACATTATGTTAAAATTATTGTAAAGTTTTTATGACCAATTTGGTCAAGGCCGACTGTAATTGAATATTTATTATTTTAATAATTAAATAGAAGACACACCTATCCAAAGGAGACTATTGAAAGAGTGTTCACTGACCCACTAGGGGGGATGAGCAGCTCTAGGAGGCTGATTGACAAGTGGCAGCACTAACATTTCACTTTCTAGCTGTTGCAAGAAGCAAAATCCCTAAAATTGTGGTCATGTTCTTTAAGAGGGGGAACTGAGAAAGTGGCTCATTTAATTTCAAAATTGACCCAAAGACCTAGGCAATCTTATAAATACCATCGAATTGAGCAGAAGGCTCACTACATTATATTCCAAGGAAATGAACCTTATGACTGCTGCAAACTGAAAAGTTAGGCACACAAGGAATTTAATGAGGAGAGAGATAAAGTGGAATTGTTGAGTTAAGTCTGCTACTCAGTGTTGAATTCAAAAAGATCTATGTGTACTGTACATAGTCTCTTCCTCCTAGTGGTTCAATGAACATGCTCAGGGGTTCTAAGCAAGTAATCTTGGCTGCTTCAGGAGACAGTTGGGTGGAACAGTCTCCTTTGGGTGTTTGTCCCCCTTCTGCAAATTATACAGGTTCCAATTGTTGTTATTTATCAGTGATTCAATTCTATATATATGTATTTTG
The DNA here is from genome assembly GCA_001517045.1 of Pseudotsuga menziesii. Taxonomy (NCBI): domain Eukaryota; kingdom Viridiplantae; phylum Streptophyta; class Pinopsida; order Pinales; family Pinaceae; genus Pseudotsuga; species Pseudotsuga menziesii. The sequence continues at coordinate 86,393 of LPNX010566616.1, forward strand.
TTTATGAAGTTTAGGGAGTCCGCAAGAAGTTGCTACCCAAATATGATGCAATGGGAGTGCACGAGCAGAAAAAAATAAGAACGCACACGCACCCCTAGATGCGTGCACACGCTCCTGCTTCAGCAGTAGCGAACCTCCACGCCGGATTGCCAGCGTGGAGAATAGGAGCTCACATGTGCACCCAATGACGCACGTGCGTGTATGTGTGCACATGCGTGTTTTGTGCGATCACACACATGGACGTGCGCACATCCTTGTGTTTAAAAAAAATAGTGAACAATTTTTTTTTTGTTCATAACGCACCCGCGAGCGCGTAAGGAGGTGAAAACGACCCCTATGGAGGCGAAAACGACCCCCAAGGAGCCCAACCGAAGTGTCCAACCAATCTAAATCGACACCCATGACATTGGAGTAAGGTAGATGGAGTAGGAATGCCATTTTTTTTTTATTTTTTTTTATTGTTTTTCAAATAAGATACAAAATTAAAAAAATTTGAAGATAAATTGAAATGGGATAAATTTGATATTATAGGTACAAATTACCTAAACATAATGAAAAATACCAATGAACCATCCCAAGAAAGGAATGAAAAAAACCAATAAGAGGACCCAAACCATGAATTAAACGAAGAAAACCCTGAAGATGAATTACATGGGGATTTAAACCAATTAAGAATTCTAAGCGATGAACTGAAGAACACTGGGGAACCTTCTCGGGTTTCCCTCGCCACATCACTAGACAACATAATAGAATCTATCAACATTTCACACAGTGAGATAACCAGTTTCAACGAATATAGGGCTTGAATGAGACAACATTATGGCACTGGTATATCCAAAGATGATATAAAAAACTTGAATATCACAAAAGCCCAACTGTGGAGAAAATTTACAGATTCGAGAATAGGACAGCCTCCAAATGTGAGGAAGAGGTGAGTTTGCATGGACTGGTGTAATTACCAGCCATGGAGAGAAAACTGGAGGAAGAGATGGTTCATGGTTTTCGACAAGCCTCCATGCAACAATGTTGAGGTCCCACAGTATTTTCTTAGGAAATTGTGGACTGAGTTTGTGTTAGGGTTCCATGTGAACTACCTTGACATCACCGAGTTCCAGGGCCTTGGTTTTGGCTTAGCCCAAGATCGACCTCACGCCCACCGAAACCCACTCAGAGGACCTCCTGCACCTAGCCGAGAGCCAAACCCACTTCCTCAACCCCATGGGTTAGGTAGCTGGCTAGATGAGATCCATGAGTCCGTTAGACGTGCCACACAGCACCTTCTCATGCATAGCACATTTGTGGCTATGTCCTCGCAGAGTGAGCAGGACCACCCCGACAGACACACTTCTGCACGGTTTACTGGTGGTGGGAAAGGGTGACCAACTACAGGTGGTAGCCAGGATGATCCATCCAGCTCGACGAGACTAGTGCCACATTGTTGTTCTCGTTGTGGGCATCCATGCCAGGTTCCGACGCAGGAACATGCCACAAAGAGCTACCTACACTAGGTTATTTATTGTTTTATTTAATGTTCAAGTATTGATTATACGTTATGGAATCTCATAATTTATAATAAATTTAACTTCGAATGATATGTTGATGACTTGATTTTTTTTAATGTACAGCTATTTAGTGTTGAGTCTCCAACACCCGGTGGGAGGACGTTGGTTCCTTCAACCTAGATGGATCCATGGTAGCTGCAGAGGACATTGCGACACCATACACACAGGGATTTTTCTTTCAGTAATCATAAATTTAATGTTAGTAGTTAATCTTGTCTTCCAATGTAGTTAACATTTAGTAATTGAATCTAAATATTTTTATGCAAATGAACAGGTGTTCGTAGGATTGAGTGACCATCCATCCCTATGGGGGATCAGTAGATCCCCTCATGAGCAAGTATCTTGTAATAAAGTATAAATTTAATTTCAGTTTTGATGTCTTATATTTGTATAGTTATATTTTTTATGTACTTAGTATACGAGGCCATGAATATGTATGAAGGTCCGAGTACATAGGCACGTTAGTGTCACTATCTCTCCAACGATTTCCTTTTTCCCACCATATATGCCAGGTGTATTCCCTAGCATACATGTCCCTTTCCCTGCATCCCTCCCCACCCCATTCCATCCATTCCTTGCCTCCCATCCACCACCACACTTCCATCTAGCTCCCCCTTCTTCTTCACAGCCTTCGCTCACTCCCCCCGCCCACTCATTCACCCCCTCACTTGCAATTTCCCATGTTTCCACCCTCCCCACTCTGACCATGATACACCATCCATCCACATTCACCCATCCCTACACCCCATGCCAGACCTCACCCCCTTCCCCCATATTCCCCCACCACCCTCGTTTCCTCTTCAAGGGTGGCCCATTCCATTCTATAGCCAGTTGGCATTTATCGGCGTACATCACCACTTCGCCCACTCCAGTCCACCCCCTCTCCCACTGCGCACCCTAGTGTTGTCGCCAACGTCGATGTGGCTACATCCTCCGCTATGCCATCCACCCTAGCATCAGAGTAGTTTGTCCAACCCACTGCTCTACCTGCCACCCATGAGGACCAACCGATTGTTCCACATGCCACCTCTGAGGACCAACCAATTGCTCCACTTGCCAACACCAGGACTAGCATGTTGTGTTCACAGTGAGATTTATTAGTTTATGAAAATTGCGTGCAATATTAATGAAAATTAACATAGGCAGTAAATTATATGAGTTATCTTACTGTTTAAATGTTGGAGGGTAGCATTGCCGAGAGACTTGGATCACAGAGGAGGGTAGCCCGCTCACCACTTACGGTCTCATCTCAGGTGAGCTATTTAAAATTTGAAAATGTAATTTTGATTTTTAAATTGTGTTTTATACTTGTATAATTGCCTCTAGGAGTTGGCATTTGATTGTTTTCGTTTCAGAGCCCAAGGGGAGGTGGTCGAAGCGGCTAGAAGAACCGAGCTTCCTTGAGCTTGAAGAAGAGGAAGATCGATTTTGGAGGTGCACCTAGGAACTCCAAGGGTGGGCAGGAGGATTGAGAGACCCTCCTATGTACACTAGCCATGATGTGGCATTTTGGCATGAGTTTTCATATTTTATATAAGGCACGAGTTGCCATATTTTGTATACGACATGAGTTGCCATTGTATAGACATTGGGAACAATCCATTTTTCACTACTACTATATATGATTGGAAATTTGTGTATATTAATATATCATTTTGCACTTCTTTATATTACTTTGCCTTTTATTACAGATTTGCATACATTATGTCAAATGCAGTAGTAGTTTGCAGTTGATGCACTTGCAATACTTATTGTTGACGAAGCAATAAAGTCTATATGTTCATAATAAAATGCATAAAAGTTTTAACATTGTAGGTTAGTTAACAAAAAAACACCTAATTCACTGGAAATTTCATACCATTTGATTGACTGGAAGTTTCATACTATTGATGAGATGAGAATCATATTGAACATGACTATTGTTGGCTTGCATTTGTTACATCTACTTGGAAAACATTGATTTTGATAAATTTGGCAATTCATATCGATTGAAGATGAAGTTGACATTGCTTACTTGCATTGAATACATACATATTTGTTATGCTATTATTGAGCACTTGCAATGTTAACGATCTATTGTACTTGTTGCATTTTTAATGATTTAAGGGTTAGCATGCATAACCTAGGCTTTAGAATCAATGAGGAAACCCTAACCCTAACTGAAGTTTAAAGGTTAGCATGCATAACCTAAGCTTTATAATCAATGAGGAAACCCTAACCAAATGGTGATTTCGGGTTAGCATGCATAACCTAGGGTTTAGAATCAATGATGAAACCCTGAACCTAGGAGGGAAACCCTAACACCAACCCTACCTAACCATCTCTTTAGCACTCCTTTTATAAACCATAGTGAAATAAGTAAAACGTAGCTCATCTTCATCTTACATGTGTTTTGGACTTGCCTTGTCCATATCAATAGGCCTTCTACTCCATTTTCTAACATTTACTAACCCTAGGGTTGTCTATCAAACTAGACTGTAATACTACTTATTAGGCAGTCATAAGACACACCTAAACCATTATATTCTAGCCTAACTATTTCCCTATAATCCTACCTTTCCCTTTCTCTAAAGAAAGGCTTATTCCTTTCATTTCCACACTACTTAGACCCCCACGGCTCTCCCTATATCTCTGACTATAATATCCATTTAGGACACCCCTAGAACACCATTAACTCATCCTAATCTACCCTAACTTCTTGACTGTAATATCCTATTTAGGGCAGCCCTAATAGCTTTCTTACCCACCTATCATAGTCTAAGGTCACTTCCTTGCCTTCCTAGCTTACCCACTCACTAACGCCCCACCTCAAATTTGTCCATAACCCAATTTAAAGTGGCACAAAGACACCCCAAAGGGACTGTATCTAAACAATCATTCCCATCCATACTTAAACAAATTTGACAGTGGTATATAAACATCCATAACTTGGAAAAATATTAGAAAAGGACTTGAATTTCTTGCAAGTCATTGTGTCATCAAAATCCAAGTGAATATACTTCTTATCATTCCTACTTGACTAGAAATTACATCTTGGATTGTCATAAGACATTTTACTTGACTGGAGATTACATCTTGGACTGTCATATGATATTTTAATTGACTGGAAATTTGATTTGGTTTAAGAGTCCCATTGGCTTGGAAACTTGGCACTTATAAAATTGTTTATCACTGATGTTTACTTAAAATATTGTACCTTTGTATGGAGAAGCTAAAAAGTGAAATATAGGACTGTCATAATGCTAAATGCTTGGTTGGAAATACTTTTGTTTTGACGGTACCTTTCACTAATTCAAAGTGGCATTTCAACTCTTGTTTATCAATGGTACTTGCATTTGGGATTGTACACTCATTTTGGCAAGTTGAAAATTAGTGTTTTGGACTGTCATAATCTTTTGACTTGGCTAGAAGTCATTCTTAGTTTGACAGTTCTATCTTCATGAAAAGTGGATTGATTGGGGTCTATTTCAATGTATGTCGGTTGCAAAAGAGGTTGACTTTGTATGATATGATGATAACGTCCCATTAACACCACTAACATGCTTCAAACACATGCATAATTGAAAGGAAAACGTCCCATAATGATAACGTCCCATAAAAATTGTTCTTCCTTGACAAATAAAAAATGAAACAAGTTCATGACTATGTGTCTTCTATAAAAGACACATCATCCCTATTGATCCTTCCTTTGGTAGCAACATGTTCTCTTTGGGTTTAAAGTCACATGAAAATTTAATAGTATTAATGAGCTAAGAATCATATTGAACATGACTGTTGTTGGCTTGCATTTTTTACATCTACTTGGAAAACATTGATTGTTGCAATTTTAATGATTTAAGGGTTAGCATGCATGACCTAGGGTTTAGAATCAACGAGGAAACCCTAACCCTAACTGAACTTTAAAGGTTAGCATGCATAACCTAGGATTTATAATTAATGAGGAAAACCTGACCTAAATGGTGTTTTGGGGTTAGTATGCATAACCTAGGGTTTAGAATCAATGATGAAACCCTAAACCTAGGAGGGAAACCCCAACACCAACCCTACCCAACCATCTCTTCTGACCTCTTATAAAGTACCTTTTTGTTTGTATATGAGCATGCCTAGGATTGTAGTCGTATGTCACATATTCTTTATAGACTCACTTCCTTGCCTTCCTATATTACCCATTCCTAGCCATACTTAAACAAATTTGACATTGGTATATAAACATCCATAACTTGGAAAAAATACTAGAAAAGGCCTTGAATTTCTTGCAAGTCATTGTGTCATCAAAATCCAAGTGGATATACTTCTTGTCATTCCTACTTGTAATCCCTATTGATCCTTCCTTTGGTAGCGACATGTTCTCTTTGGGTGTACAATCATGGTTTGAAGGGTCATTTTGGCTAGCAAGTTCCTTTTATTTTAGAGGATTTTTCTTAGTCATCATCTTGATAGCCTACACAAGTGCATGATGACCTATCCAAAGGTTTGCACTTAGGATAGCTAAGGAAATAAACTCCATTAAATTTTACTGAATAAATTCAACCCAAAATTATCTCAAATTAGCATGCATAACCAATGCTAGAATCTACCCAATCATAAAGATAATATAAGTAAAATTCAAATCTCCAAGTACACAATATTTGGACAATTGAAACAGTTCTTATATATATTATATGTATGTATATATATTTGGAAACCATAAGCGACTCTAGCCCCAAAATATCTATTTTTGTCATTAAGTTATCCACATGTTGAGGCCTTGAAATTCGCAAGTGACAACAGCAAGGGATTCTTCCTAGTCAACATTCCCAATTAGCCCATGACTGTTTGGTGTAGGGAATCCGTCCGGTTTGCGGTCCGGCTACCATAGGTCAGGTAACAAAAATAAAAGGTTTTACCGGTTGCGGCTCGATCCACCGTATATATTTTTTGTATTTTTTGACTTAAAGTATGATATGCACGTGCCTACCTAACATGCAAATTGATTAAGAATGCAAGGAACGTTCACAATGTGATGCGCGGGTTCTTACCTCCGTCTAACTTTCCCACATCTAAATCACACACCATTAGAAAATAAATACTAACTAGGCTATCTCTAGAGAGCTAGATATTAATTCATGAGTAATGCAATACTATTCATATGTTACGGCAAATCACAGGTAGCTGTTCTTAAAACCAAACATACAAATGTGAATAAAGGATACATGACAAGGCAGCTCATCGACAGTTGAAACTTCCATTACTCGTAGTGGAAAAATTATAGGATATACTAGAGAACATTCAAGTAAGAACATAGGTTCATAAAGTTAGAACGCTCTCACAGTTAATGAAACACAGTAAAAAATGAAATAGTTCCCCTTCAACATTGTTCATTTATCGCATTGAAACATTCCACACAACACCTTCTCCAATAAGCAAAAAATTGTAATTTCTTATTGTAAAACAAAGTAGTTCCTCTTACAAACAATGATTCACAAGTTTTTTCCCAGGGAAAAAGCCCTTGTAAGTTCTAACTTTCCTATTTTTAAACCAAAACACCTAACCGCTTGGGCTACCCCAACTGTGTGACCTTTGGGTTCCTCCAAATCGTTTAATATGCCCATTTTTGTCTTTTCTGTGAGTATTCATGATTTACTCCATGCGTTACATTTTTAGAGTACTCAACAAAGCAGGATCCGCTTGGTAACTAACAGATCTTTCCAGGCCTGGGATTTTGTCGCCATTGATTCTGCCTTGTCTTTTGTTTGCTCTCCTTGAGATCCCGTTGGTTTCGGTACGAACTCTGCTTAACACTGTCCAGCCATTTTCTGCTACTTCATCTCCCAGCTATGTCTTCTTGCAGTAGTAATTTATAAAAAATCTCTTGAGTTCATCTGCAATTAAATGACATGTATCATTAATCAGGACTGCATTTTTCAATAAAACCAAACTGCATCAACAAATGACTAGTCATCAAAAGAGGGTCTATACTATCATGAAAACCTTAACAAGCGCCAGAACCACTGTCTCGTCCATAAGGGTTTAAAACTGACGAAACAACGAGGAGAGAAAACTTATCGCTGGCTTAAAACACTAAAACCTCGGTCGCGGTAGTCTTACTCATAGCCGCGTCGGCGGATCTCCAATAGGAAATGGGATCCGTGAGACCATTAAGTTTATCGGAGTCAAAAAAGCTAGACTCAAATTCTAGGTGAAAAAGTCCCAGTCGGCGAGCAAAAGGACATCAGCGTCAGACACAGTGCGTTACATAGCCGCAAGGGCATAGGAGGAAAGACTACGGCCTCCGATCCAACACAAAGTGACGAAGACTCGACAAAGCATCGGCGGGCGGAGCAGTTGTATGCCGGATATCTAGTTTGTTTGGGAGCCGCAATTGTGGAAGATAAACAGACTACAGCATTCGATAATGTGAACAAGCCAAACAAAATGATGTGACAATAAAGAACTTAAGATCATCGTTCGATTTTCGTAATGAAGGATCCCTAAGGAAACATGGTACCGATAAGTTGTTTAAATGACCTCCGAAATAGTGGTTAGCACGGGAACTAAGTTCCTGAGAGAAAATTGCAGCTCGAAGGGTAATAAAACAAACTCTAAACTCCGTGACCCACAGCAGCTTCAAACATAAGAAAATTTTTTTTTTACAACAAGAAGAGAGTTAACCTCAAAAATAGTCCGAGATTAAATCACGACAAAAGAGTTCATGGATCCAAACGATTCAAGACAACGCTAAAATTAACAAGGGGGTCCAAAATTTGAAAATTTGGGGAAAACAGTTGCAGCTGCAACAATTGGCGACTACCCGGTGAACCTAGATCTCTGGACAATTGTTCCTTGAGTAATAGACTGTTTAACAACGAACGAACCTGTTGAATTCTTCCAGCTATCTGGATTTCTCAAAAGGCAAATATCAGTGTACTTTTAATCATTGATGATAGTCCAATTTAGGAGGTGGAAACCAGGATCTTCAAGTCAAGATAACTCTTTTGAGGCCAAAAGATGAATTTCATTTGTTACCTCTGTCTTCAGGTAGCTGCCAGCTTGGACACCACAGGATTGTAGCATATGGTAAACATAAATATTCATTTGTTCCTCATTCCCATGCCATTTTAGCACTTTTCGTGCTTTTGAACTTTTGTCCTTTTCATATGAGTCCTCCTACATGCCTTTCTTTCTGAATTTTGATTCAGGCTCCTTTATCCCTAGTGTCCTTTTGTGTGAGAGATGTATTCACGTTTCAGCTCACGGACGGAGAGGAACTTTCAGCGATTTATTACTTATATGGTTCAACATTTGTTTTGATATATAATGCTTTCATAGGAGTTTTCGACTCTTATCTGCCTTTTGGCATTCAATTCTTGGCATGGGACCATTTATATATAATATAATTTTTACCTTGCTTCTTTTCCATGGGCCCTTTACTGTCACTCCCTAGTACATTTTAAATGTGACATGGATGGAGCCTCAAAATAGTATTCTAGACCCTTTGATCTTGGTTTATTTCACAGGGGTTAAGCAGGACTTCAATGCGTACATAGCTACTCGAGAAAACTGCTAAAATGGAAGAAGTTCTTTTAGACAAACAATAATACACAGTCTTATACCCAAGAACTTTAATCATTCCAAAATTCTGATGTTCTCCAAGCAACCGTGGGTTTGCCTCCTTTATCGAAATCAGTAGAATTTAAACTAAAACAAAACTGAACTACATAACTCAAAGAAGACGGCCAAGCCAGATTATTTATATACAAGATAGAAGAACACAAACAAACTCAGGAAAAATAAGGTTTGAGAACTAAGCCATTTACTGGTAAGTTCTCTTCCCACCCTTGTAAATCTTGCAACTTATAAGTTGAAGGGCCAAGCTTTGCCGCAATCTGGAAAGGACCTACCCACAACTGTTGGATTTTCATGTGTTTTCCTTTCTCATCATGGGGGTGGTCCCACTTGAGAACCAAATCTCCCACCTCAAAGTCTTTTGTTCCCACCTTGTGTTTATCAAACCATATTTTTACTACCTCTTGTTGTTGCTTAAAGCGCTCTCTGGTTTTAGATAGAGACTCCTCTACCTTCAGGAGATTATATATCCTCATTTGCAAGATTTCATTATCCGATCCTCTAGGTTCTTGAGCTATTATGGAAGAGGGTAGCATGATATTGGGGGGTAGAATGGCCTCTTTACCATACACAAGGGTAAACGGAGACACTCCTATCGAAGACTTGGGGGTGACTCTATCATCCCAAAGGGCGTTTGGTAAAGCTAAGTGCCAACTCCTCTGATTTTCTATCACCGTCTTTTTTAAAATCCTAATTAGGTTCTTGTTTGTAGATTCAGCTAAGCCATTTCCCTGTGGAAAATAATTAGGAGAGTAATGCAACTTAATCCCTTTCTCATGAGAAAAAGCAGTTAATCTTATTGAGGAAAAGTAAGTAGCATTATAGAAAACTAAAGAAACTGGAACTCCAAACCTGGTCATAATATGGTCTTGCAAGAAGTCTATGACCGCATTCTAATTTATTTTGCGCAATGGGATGGCTTCGAACCAGCGAGTGAAGTAGTCAGTTGCTGTCAGAATATACTTGTGTTGCAGGGAAGAATTCGGATTTATCTCCCCAATGATATCTAACCCCCATTGTTCAAAGGGCTCTATTATTATCACAGGTTTCAATGGCCCTGCTGCTTTAGCTTGTATTCCACTACACCTTTGACAAATGTCGCACTTCCTGACATGGGCGTGTGCATCTTTGAAAAGTGTGGGGCAATAGTATCCGGCTCTGATAATTTTGTGAGCTGTAGTATCTCCCAAAAAATGTGTCCCCCAGTAGGCCCGTCATGCAAATTTGTCATTACCTTCTTCGCATCTTCTTTCTCTAAGCATCTAAGAAGAACTCCGTCGTAATTTTTTCTGAATAATATTCCTTCAATAATTTGATATGAGGCTGATTTAAGACGCAATGCTCTTGTTTGCTTAGAATTCCAATGTTCTGGAAACGATCCTGTCTGAAGGTAATGCATAAGGTCTCGATACCAAGATTTTGGGGCTGTGAAAAGAGGACATACATCCATCAAATGTAATTCAGCCTCGTCTTCCTAGGCATGTTCTTCATTGTTTCTATTTTCAGTCATTAGTCTGCACAACCCGTTCCCTTTAACTATAGAAGTTGGCTTGAACTCGAGGTCATATTCCTGAAGAGTTGTTACCCAATTACCCCTTCTTTCTCCTAACTCCTTCTGTACAAAAAGAGACCTCACAGCTGGGTATGGGATGATTACCTTGGTTCGGTTTTTTAGTATGTAGGGCCTGAATTGTTTCACTGCTTTGAACACTGCGTAAGCTTGTTTATCTATAGTCAGGTAATTTAATTCGGCCCCTTGTAGACCGGTGCTCATAAAAGATATGGGGAATTCATCTCCCCCATCTTCCTTCTGAGTAAGCACAGCTGTTAGCGAATCCTCAGATGCGAAAGTGTACAGAATAAAATCTTTATCGAAATCTGGGCTTTTGAGGGAGGGTGCGTGCGCAACAACGATTTTAATCTTGCTGAATTCATTCTTCTCAACCTCAGTCCACTTGAATTGTACACTTTGCTTTACCATTCGCTGCAAAGGTTTAACAATTTGAGCGAAATCTAGCACAAACCTTTGCACGAAGTTTATTGTCCCCATAAATGATTGCATGCCCTTTTTATTATGGGGCAAGGGATCTGTTCAATGGATTTGATCCTTTCTGGGTCTATGGAGATTCCCTTCTTTGAAACTACATGACCCAGCAACTTACCCTCCGTAAAAGCGAACACGCACTTCTTGGGGTTGAGTGAGATACCATATTTTCGGCAGCGTTCAAAAATTTGCTTTAGTTGAAACTCGTGTTCTTCTCTCCTCTTTGAGAATATCATGATGTCATCGAGGTACACTACAGCACTGCGGCCAATCAAACCATGGAAAGCTATGTCCATAGCCCTCTGGAACGTAGCTCCAGTGTTTATAAGCCCAAAGGGCATTCTTTTGTAAGAAAAAGTTCCTCACCTGGTCCTGAATGTTGTTTTCAATCTGTCTTTTTCGGCTACTAATACTTGATTGTAGCCTGAAAATCCATCTAATAAGGAAAATAGTTCAGAACCTGAGACCATTTGTAGTAGTTGCTCCATGGGTGGAACAGGATAATTGTCTTTATCCGAAGCACGATTTAAGTTTCTAAAATCCACACATAGCTTGATTTCTCCAGATTTCTTCCTCACTGGTACCATATTTGAGACCCATTTCGAGTGTCTAACCTTAAAAATGATTCTAGCATCCAATAATTTCTTAACTTCACTCTGGATTAGAGGTTCCAATTTTGGGTGCATTTTCCTTAAAGGCTGCTGATAAGGTTTGACTCCAGATTTGATGGGGATAACATGTTGGATGATACTGGTGTCATATGTCTTCAGATCTTCATATGTCCAAGCGAAAACATCGTTATATTGATTAAAAAGACCGATGAATTTATTTATTTCCGCTGGTGAACAACATTTTCCAAGATTCACATATTTAGGCTTTGTCTCAGTCCCTAAATTTATCAATTCGAATTGTAGAGATGAGCTGTGAGTCTTCACGTTTGCTGGTCTTCTAAATTTTTCATTTAAATCAAACATATGTTCTAAGTTTCATCATCAATAATCGCCCCTTTAAATACCTCGTCATTCGTTAAGCATTCTATAATCTGCTGATCGTCGTCGAACACTCGTAGGTTGGTAATCATATCTAGAATCGAGGGCCTGAAAAGCAATTCAACAGAGCACCGATTATTAGAGGGCACAAGCCTAGCAGCTGATGTGGCCAATAAGTCAGCTGCTGCATTCTTAAGTCTTGGAATTGATACAATATTAAATGCGTTAAAACATTTGAGTAAATCCCATACCTCATTTTGATAAGCTTTTAAGTGAGGATAAATGCAATGTATTTTATTCCGAATTTGTTTTACAATTATTTTAGAATCTCCAAAAACTTTTAGATTATTTGCCTTTAATTCAATTGCTTTCCTTAAACCTTGAACCAAAGCTTCATATTCAACTGTTTTATTTGTACATTCAAACTCTAACCTACATGAAAGAAAATGTTTGTTCTTCTCGGGGTCTATCAGGACACAACCAGCTCCTGACCCTTCTAATGTTTTAGATCCATAAAAAAAAAGTGTCCAAAAATCGCTAACTACTGTACGAGAATCTGCTTCTACTGCTAAGTTTACTATTTTACAATCGATTTCATCAGCCTGTGAAAACTGAAGGAGATCAAGCTGAGCATTTGATGTGTTGCTGGCTTCTTCTGCTTGGTAATTTCCTGGTTCTAACTCAATAAAGTAATTTCCCAAAACAGATTCCACTGGTTCATTTTTTTCCTCAAACTGAGTAACATTTTATTTCATATGGGGTTCCCTCAAAATTTTGATTTGATTCGGGCTTCCTTTATACAGCAACCACAGATGTGACCAGTCCAAGGAAAAATATCCATTTAGCTTTACCGACCAGTCCCTGCTCAGAACAAGCCCATAAGCGTTTGGTATGTCAGCCACCACAATATCAATAACTTGACACACCTTATCATTCAAAGATAAGCGGACTAGAACATCCTCCATCTCCCCAATTACCTTCACATTCGTTCTATCCAACTGAACAACCCTCTAGGTGGATGGTTTAGGTTTCCCATTTATCCTTTTGCAGACCGACAACGACATAATGTTAACCAATGCCCCTGAGTCTACCAAGCAATTATGTATGTTGTGGTTAAAAATTTCAAAAGTGAGGAGAAAAGGTGGATTATTGCTTTTAGACTTCACTCCTATGCTTGCTTCTCCAATTTTTTCCTCCTTGGGTTGATTTCCGGTGGGCATCCCCTCCTCTGATGCTTCAAGTTCTTTCCAAAGCTTTTCTTTCTGCTGCGGCACCTTACACATTTCAAATAACGAGATATTCGCCCTTACCTTCTTTATATCCTCCACAATGTCATATTCCATCTTAGGTTCGGTGGGATTTGGCTTACCATTATTTATTTTCCCTTCATTGGGCTTGGTGAACACGTTAGTCTGTCTAGGATCTTGGCTGGTGATGGTAAATTCTGAAACTTCATTAGCTAAGGAGTTATTCTGAAATTTCTTAACATTCCTTTGAAGCCTTTTAATCGTTGGGAGCATGAGACTGTTTTCTTTAGCCAACCCTTGGCTTCTTATTGTTACATTCGTTTCCATGACGTCCTTGTGTCCCAAATTCCTTTCTTCCTCGGCATCAAATAACGAAACACAATCCCATAGAACCATGGTCTCATCCTCTTATTCTTTCGTTGATGTATTACTATCTTTCCTTTCTTCATCTTCATCTTCTGTTAATTTAGAATCCAACAGCTGATTCATAACCAACGTCATTGAGTTTATCCATTGAGGACAATTCTTTTCAGAGTGAGGTTGTTGGTGGAAAGTGCAAAAATTGTCCATTCCTACCTCTGTTAAATTCATAGATGCCGAATTGTGCGGGGGGGGGGGGGGGGGGGGTTGGGATTGTTTGTTATCCTCCCGTTTCTTGTAATAGGGCTTGTATAATTTTTGGGCTTCCTTTTCCTTTTCCAAGTCTATGATTCTATTAGAAAGCTTCTACATCATTTTTTCCATTCCTTCAAAATCTGGTGATTGCTCCTCCTTAGGCTTAGTAAACAACAAAGCTTTCCTTCCCACATTTTTCTCTCCTGATCGTTCGGGATAATCTTCGATACTTTCCCTTTCAGCCTCTACTTTCTCCGCCTCCTCATAGGTTTCTGCTAGAGTAGGCTTGGCCTTCATTTTGGCAAACATGGCCAACTCGGGTCCTAAAGCCAAGGTATAGTATTCAATCAGGACTTTCTCCGAAGTTTTGTCAGCTTCAGAAAAATTATTAAGATATGCTGCAAATCTTTGGGTAAAACTATGCACCTTCTCCTTTCTTTCTTTCTTTAAGGCGCATAGTCCTTTCATGAGAGCTGCATGAATTTTTTGGGTCACATACTTACTTCTAAAAATCCTCTCAAAGGTATCCCAATCAGGGATAGAATTTGCAGGCAAACCAAATTACCACGATGTTGCAGCTCCTTTAAGGGTGTGTGGGAAAATTCTGCAAAATACATCCTCATACTCCCCAGCCCTTAACCCTTCTATTGCCAAATAGAAACTTTGCAAATGGTCATATACTAGTATCTTCTCATTTGGGTCAAATTTGGGCAGCATCTTTTCAAAAGATTGAGGTAAATCATGCAAAGGAGGTGTTAGGTTTAAAGGTGATCTGGCTTTCCAGGCAGGTGGTGGATTCGGTGGGTTGGGTGGTTGATTTGCGTTTACGCCTGCCATGAGTCTGGGTGGAGAGTGAGGGGGTGAGCGAATAGGAGTGTGAACAGGAGAACCATGAGGAGTATCCGAGCCTACTTGATTCAAAGACAGCACAACTTCCTGTAAGGATATTTCTACAAGTTCTTCCCAATCCCCAACCAGCACTGAGTCTTCCAATATAGGATGATCTTTCCTTTTATATTCTCTTCTGGGAAATGCAGGGATAATCGGCAATCCTCCAATATTCTTCACGTATGCCCTAGTGTGTCTTCTCAGATCATTAATAACTTCATTGTCAATAGAATACAAATGTTCTCTACCCCCTTCTTCCGGAATTGGATTATGAAACACACTACTTTATGAACTATTACCGGTGGAATAGTCTCGGGAAAACGGGTTCCCTCGGCCAGCCATGCACTGGCGGCCCTCCTTCTAGCACCAAAAAACTGTTGAGGCCTTGAAATTCACAGGTGGCAACAGCAAGGGATTCTCCCCAGTCAACGTTCCCAATTAGCCTGTGACTGTTTGGTGTAGGGAATCCGTCCGGTTTGCGGTCCGGCTACCGTAGGTCAGGTAACAAAAATAAAAGGTTTTACCGGTTGCAGCCCGATCCACCGTATATACTTTTTGTATTTTTTGACTTAAAGTATGATATGCACATGACTACCTAACATGCAAATTGATTAAGAATGTAAGGAACGTTCACAATGTGATCCACAGGTTCTTACCTCTCGTCTTAAATTCCCCACATCTAAATCACACACCATTAGAAAATAAATACTAACTAGGCTATCTCTAGAGAGCTAGATATTAATTCATGAGTAATGCAATACTATTCATATGTTACAGCAAATCACAGGTAGCTGTTCTTAAAACCAAACATACAAATGTGAATAAAGTATACATGACAAGGCTTCTCATTGACAGTTGAAACTTCCATTACTCATAGTAGAAAAATTATAGAATATACTAGAGAACATTCAAGTAAGAACATAGGTTCAGAAAGTTAGAATGCTCTCACAGTTAATGAAACACAATCGAAAACGAAATAGTTCCCCTTCAACATTATTCATTTATCGCATTGAAACATTCCACACAACACCTTCTCCAACAAGCAAAAAATTGTAATTTCTTATTGTAAAACGAAGTAGTTCCTCTTACAAACAATGATTCACAAGTTTTTTCCCAGGGAAAAAGCCCCTGTAAGTTCTAACTTTCCTATATTTAAACCAAATCAGCTAACCGCTTGGGCTGCCCCAACCGTGTGACCTTTGGGTTCCTCCAAATCGTTTAATATCCCCATTTTTGTCTTTTCTGTGAGTATTCATGTTTTACTCCATGCGTTACATTTTTAGAGTACTCAACAAAGCGGGATCTGCTTGGTAACTGACAGATCTTTCTAGGCCTAGGATTTTGTTGCCATTGATTCTGCCTTGCTTTCATTTGCTCTCCTTGAGATCCCGTTGGTTTCGGTACGAACTCTGCCTAACACTGTCTAGCCGTTTTCTGCTACTTCGTCTCCCCACTATGCCTTCTCGCAGTAGTAATTTATAAAAAATCTCTTGAGTTCATCTGCAATTAAACGAATGTATCATTAATCAGGACTGCATTTTTCAATAAAACCAAACTGCATCAACAAATGACTAGTCATCAAAAGAGGTCCTATACTGTCATGAAAACCTTAACAAGCGCCAGAACCACTGTATCGTCCATAAGGGTTTAAAATTGACGAAACGATGGGGAGAGAAAACTTATCGACGGCTTAAAACACTAAAACCTTGGCCGCGGTAGTTTTACTCACAGCCGCGTTGGCGGATCTCCAACAGGCAACGGGATCCATGAGACCGTTAAGTTTATCGATGTCGGAAAAGATAGACTAAAATTCTAGGTGAAAAAGTCCCATTCAGCGAGCGGAAGGACATCAACGTCGGACACTCAGTGCGTTACACAGCCACAAGGGCAGAGGAGGAAAGACTACGGCCTCCGATCCAACACGAAGTGACGAAGACCAAACAAAGCATCGGCGGGTGAAGCAGTTGTATGCCAGATATCTAGTTTGTTTGGGAGCCGCAATTGCGGAAGATAAACAAACTACAGCCTCCGATAATGTAAACAAGCCAAAGAAAATGACGCGACAACAAAGAAGTTAAGATCATCGTTCGATTTTCACAACAGAGGCTCCCTAATGAAACATGGTACCGATAAGTTGTTTAAATGGCCTCCGAAACAGTGGTTAGCACGAGAACTAAGTTCCCGGAGAGAAAATTGCAGCTCGGAGGGTAACAAAACAAACTCTAAAATCCGCGACCCACAGCAGCTTCAAACATAAGCAATTTTTTTTTTTTTTTTGACAACAGGAAGAGAGTTAACCTCAAAAATAGTCCGAGATTAAAGCACGACAAAAGAGTTCATGGATCCAAACGATTCAAGACAACGCTAAAATTAACAAGGGGGTCCAAAATTTGAAAAATTGGGGAAAACAATTGCAGCTGCAACACCACACTATAATTGTTTTCCTCGTTAGGGTTTATAAAACCTGATCATCTTTCATCATAGAAGCACATGGCCTTTCAGAGAAGTATAGCACCATTTTTGATGTCAACACGTATGTCTTAGGATGATTCCTCAAACCCTAGGTCTTTGACTATTGCATCAACACAAGCACCAATTCCTTCGTGGAAAATCAACTAAACTTAAAAAAATATTCTTATAAGCAAGGCATCAAAAGAATCTCGAGACTTATCAATTTAAGTTTTCCATGGTCTTTCCCTAACCTCCATGTATCACACAAGAACATGACTGCAATACACCAAGGAAGTTATCTCTTTTCTTTGTAACTTCTATAGGGTTGGAACCCTAATTCTACCTTCTTTTCCTTCAAGATATGTGTTAAATCACTTAACAAATTCAACCCAAAGTTTTTCCAAATTAGAATTCATAACCAATGCTAGAATATACCCAATCATGAAGATAATATAAGTTGAAATTCAAATCTGCAAGTACACAATATTTGGACAACAAGAACAATTCACATATCACCAAACATTTTATGGTTAAAAATATGGTCAAACATTTTATGGTTAAAAAATCAAGAATTAGTAAGATTCACCAAGGATTCTACACTTTAAGAAATTATGATCCTTAAAATTTTCCATTCTTAGGCTTAAACAAGTGGTTTTAGTAGAATAGTCATATTTGATGATTACAATGTCCAAATTGAATAACACAAGTGTGATTGGATGCATAATGAAGTCATTGGGCCATGCAAATGTGGTGGAGAGGTCCCACTAGAGGTAATGGCATGCCAGGAGACCAATGGAGTTGATGGCTCTTCGATCTGACCTCCGATTGTCGAGTTATGTTGAGTTGAAAGTCACATGAAAACGTCGTTCAGGGACACTTGGTCACTCTTAGTCTGAGAGTGAAAAACCAAACGGAGCAGCAAGATTGCATGCCATTGGATCCGATAGGTGTGTATGGCCAATGCCGATATGGGATCACTGCCAATATTAGCACAATGGAGGGTTTTATAGAGTTGACCCATCAATACGAGAGTTGCATTGAAGGAAACTAAGAAAACCCTAGTTTACGAAACCGATGCACAATGAAGTCACTGGGCCATGAAAACGCAGTAGAAAGGTCCCACTAGAGGTAATGGCATGCCAAGAGACCAACGGAGTCGACGAATCATTGATCCGACCCATGGTTTTCGAGTTATGTCGAGTTGAAAGTCACATGAAAATGTCGTTTAGGGACACTTGGTCACTCTCGGTCTGGGAGCGAAAAACTAAATAGAGCAGCAGGATTGCATGCCATTGGCTCTGACAGGTGTGTATGGCTAATGTCGATATGGGAACACTACCAAGAATGGCACGATGGAGGGTTTTACAGATTTTACCCACCAATGTGAGAGTTGCATTGAAGGAAACTAAGCAAAGCCCTAGTTTACAAAACTAATGCACAATGAAGTCACTGGGCCATGCAAACGCAATGGAGAGAGCCCACTAGAGGTAATGGCATGCTAGGAGATCAATGGATTTGATGAATCATCGATTTGACCTCTGGTTGCTAAGTTATTTTGACTTGAAAGTCACATGAAAATGTCATTCAGGGACACTTGGTTACTCGCGGTCCGAGAGCGAAAAAACAACGGAGCAACAAGATTGCATGTCATTGGCTCCGATGGGTGTGTATGGCCAATTCCAATATGGGAACACTACCAAGACTGGCACGGTGGAGGGTTTTATAGATTTGACCCACCAATGCGAGAGTTGCATTGAAGGAAACTCAGAAAAAACCTAGTTTACGAAACCGATGCACAATGAAGTCACTCGTCCATGAAAATGTGGTGGAGAGGGCCCACTAGAGGTAATGGAATTCCAAGAGACCAACAGAGTCGACGTCTCATCGATCTGACCTCCAATTTCTGAGTTATGTTGACTTTAAAGTCGCATGAAAATGTCATTCAGGGACACTTGGTCACTCTCGGTTCGGGAGAGAAAAACCAAACGGAGAAAAAATATTGCATGTCGTTGGCTCCGATGGGTGTGTATGGCTAATGCTAATATGGGAACACTATCAAGACTAGCACGATGGAGGGTTTTACAAAGTTGACCCACCAATGCGAGAGTTGCATTGAAGGAAACTGAGCAAAACCCTAGTTTACGAAATCGATGCACAATGAAGTCACTAGGCCATGCAAACATGGTGGAGAAGTCCCAATAGAGGTAATGTTATTCCAGGAGACCAACAGAGTCAACTGATCATTGATCCGACCACCGGTTTCCTAGTTACGTTGAGTTGAAAGTTGCATGAAAATGGGGTCCATGCAACCATGGCAACGATGCACCGGCCCTGCAAAACCCTATGTCGAGTATTCGGGGGTAGATTTCACATGGAGGCCATTCCAAAAACACATGTAGGAGCCGATAGAATTGAAAATCACCACCCACTTTGTTTTTTGGACCCCGACCTTGAATTGGCCAAGCGTTCCTGAACGACTTTTGCAGGCCTACTACAACTCACCATAGAACGTTAACCGGGGATCCGATGGATGAACCGTCAAATCCATTGGGATTGTGGCACAAGATTATGGCCAGGATGGCCTTCCACCCGACTTCGCATGACCCGGGCATGCCTTGAAGCAAAATTTTGAAAACTAGGGTTTTTCCTAAGTGGAGTCCATTCAACCCTGGAAACGGTGCACCAGCCCTACAAAACCCTATGTCAGGTGGTCGGGGGTGGCATTCCCATGGCGGTCATGCCCAAAAACACCTGCAGGAGCCAACAGATTTGGAAATCGCCGCCTAGTTTGGTATGGGGACCCCGACCTTGAATTTGCCCAGGCGTCCCTGAATGAATTTTGTAGGCCTATTGCAACTCGCCATATAACATTGACTAGGGATGCGGTGGATGGACCGTCGATTCTGTTGGGATCATGGCCAAGGTGGCCTCCCACCCGACTCCGCACGGCCTGGGCATGCCTCTAGGCCAGAATTTGAAAACTAGGGTTTCACCCTAGTGGAGTGTAAGCACAATTACCCAATCTCATTCAATATAGCCTTCTAGATCCTCTCTGTTGCTAATTGCCTCCATTAATATCTCGTGCTCTGAATGAGGCAAGAAGTCACATACCTTGGTTGAGTTCTTGTTTGACATTGTCTATAAATGGATCTTCGTGCCAACAATCAAGTTTGTGAAGTGATAGACCACAGATTCTGGTCTGCAATCCATGAATACATGCCCACTATTTCTTCTTGATTTCCCATATAGTGTAAAATATTCACCCTCAACCAGCATCAATCCAATAGGAGATTCATTTCCTTCATCATCAATCAATGACCCGTTCAGGATTTGCTTGCCTTGAATGCATCGTTCCAACCAATAATATGTGCCCCATTCATTGTCTTTCGGGACAAAAACTGCATATATGTGTCTTGGTTGTACAAGATCTGAGATATGGTCGTAGTCTATCGAAATCGCTTAATGACCCTCCTCTAAGTGGGTTGTTTCACCAACTACATGTGGGTCTACTACAAGTGACACATGATCCCAATCATCAACCCAATCCATGCATTCACATTCATCCCATTCACCACTGCTACAAGGGCTGCAAAAGCAAGCAAGTTTCTGCATCCATTTTTCAAATAGGGGGTTGTTTGAGCTTTGAACCGAATGAAATCCATGTGTTCCTTGTACTGTGTCACAACTATACGAACAAGATCGATCTATGTCAACCACATGCCAAAAATTCTTGACTGGCCTTCCTACCCCCGTTGATGTATGTTTCACTTTAGTTCGGTTTGACATTGTTGCAGAGCACCATTGAACTATGGATTATGCATCTTTGATATGGGGGTTTCTGGTAAACCTTGTCTCCTCCCTTCGTAGTGCAGTCTTGATGCATGCACCGGCCCTGTCATGCTCACCTTTGTCGTGCCTGGTCTCAAAGTAGGTCCATATATGCGGCACATTATAAGTCTTATGTAAGATACTGATCCATTGGAATACTTGGGAATTTTTGAACTGGCCTGCACAACCATTTGACCATATCCAATGCTGATCCATCTGTATATCTCCCTCCTTTAGCTGATCATAGAAAATTCAAAAATAATGTTGCACATAATGCAGATCATGGCATCTGTATCTCTTATGTAAAAGTTTGTCTCCTTCTGTATTATCTTTTTGTTAATGCTACTCTCAGGGCCATCCCTATACGTAATATGTATCATGATGCTGAGTTGGTCGGAATGGTAGTATTGAATCTGAATTTCATTTTGTGGTTGAAGGGTGTAGTTTTCTACAAAATCCACAATTGACAATATGGTCCCAATGGGAAAGTTGTCCCTGTATTTTCTGTACAGCTTATCTTGCCATTGCGCTACATGCACATTTTGAACACATTGCTTCGTTTTCTTGTATAACCCCATCAAAAAATTACGTACCTGTACCTGTTTCCATGAAAACAAGGGCCATATTAGAATGTGACCTTTAAAGAATGTATATGTAGAAAATGAACATGTAAGAGGAAAAACATGCAATAATCATTTGCACCTGTTACTTCACCAATGCAATCTTTTTACCTTCCTTTGCACTATCTCATTGATAGGTTACATAATTGAAGCTCTGCATCTCCATGCTCATATTGCTAAATTGATGCTCATCGCTTCCATGAATGCACCGGTTCAAAAGAGTAAACCCACTGCACCTGGAACAATTCCCATATAGACATGATTTTCCATAGTGTTTTTGTTGTTCATGCCTTGGACACATGATGTTGACGATAAAATCTTTCGATGAATTTGGTGGTATTATGGATTCAGTGCAGCCCTACTCAAGGTTAGTATGCAAATAAAAAAATATATGTTTATACGTGTCATAAAAATATTCATATTCTACATGGTATCTACAACAGCATGTGTTTCAATCAATGCTTATACGAATGTACCATGGTTTACATTTCTGAAAGGACCTTTGTCCCAGGTTCAATTGTGCGTGCTCATTCCTAAATCTCTCATAGAGTTCAGTCTGTGTTGTGTCAAGGAAGTGTTTGATGTGGGGTTCACGTTCACTAGAACCTTTTCTCAGATTTAGCACATCTCTTTGGTTAGATGAAGGTCTGGTATGATCATGCCAGAACTTTTGTACTAAGTCCTTAGCAACACCAATTAGCTTCATATCTCAACGAGGCAACCTGCCGACAAAATCCCAACAATCTTTTCCACCTGGAGTCTGAAGATTTTCTCTTATCACAAAGTACTTCTAAACAATTTTTCTATTTAATTTAAGTATGTGAGAAGTGTGTGAAAAGAGGCGACATTGCCGTGTGGAATTGCTTACAACTGATTCTGATAACACACAATGAGTTGCACAAATATCTTTAGTACGAGACATCTTCATAATCGCATTAAAAATAGATTAGAGATTTCTAACAATATGGTTGTTAGCCTTTGAACTTCTAACCATCTTTATGCCCAAAATTGTCCTAACAACAACTAAACAATTTGACTTTAACAAACATAGTAATAATTGACATTTACCTGCATCGGCTTTGTATTCAAAATATTCCTTCATTAATTTACTACATTGCCAATCGATAGTGCATTTAGGAGACATATCTTCAAGGCCTGACAGACAACTTTCATCTACATGGATACGTCTAGGAGTCCTTTTTCTTGCAGTAGAAAGTCGAGGTAGGGAAGGTGGAAATGAGCTACGGATCCTAGGTCTTCTTTGTTGTGGTGCTTCATTCACATGTCGGTCCATATTGGAAGTGTGCTCGACATGGTTGTGGTATTCTTGGAGAGATTGCAAATTAATCATTGCTCCTAGGTCCAACGCTTGATACTCAACATCTCTCAATATACCGATGTCTTCAAGAGCTTCAACATGGCTCGTTGATGGATTGTTGGTTGGAGACTGTGTTGATGTTGGAACTTGAGTTGTTTTCCATTGGACGCAACCGCTTCACCCGTGGTCCTGAATTAGAGGTTGTTATGTCATCAACTTTGTTAGGATCAGTCGCCGTATCAGTGGAAATGTCTGTACCATGTATCACTCTCTCCATTGCCAACCTAGCCTTTTCTCTTACCTCATTTTCCTTTTCAATGGGCATATTCCTTCTAGTTTTTCTTGCTCTTTTACGTGAGTTTCCCATATCCAAATGTTTCTTTATCAAAACTATGAGGTCTAACCCCACATAAGAATCAACAAACAAGGTATTAGTTCCATTATACAAGAAACATGACACGTTCCAACATAATTAACTAAATTACAGATATGTTAGTATGGTAATTATTGGCATTGATACATAAACGTTGATTAAAGGTTTCTCTTTATGTTCGGACTAAAGTTTCATTTCTATACTCTATTTGAGTCAAGTAAAGACAGTCAAGTTTGCAGGTATTACAGCTATATGATCATTAATTCCTTTGTGTTAAAAAAGTATTGGAAGTCAAAAGAAGATTAGTGAAATATTCTTCATTTCCAACACCTTTGGACGAGATGACATTACACGTAATATGCCACATTAGTTGTGACAGAAGACACAAGTTGGTGTTTGGATGTCTTGGGAATAAATTGAATAAATTACACTCATTAAGTTATAAGTTAATTATTAAGAGAACAAATTGACTAATTACAAATTGAATAGTCTCAATAGAAAACCTCAACTATGCCATCCTTGTGGGAAATCAAAATATATTCATGTGCAAATGATTATTGGTCTACATTGAATACCTCATCTTGTATAGAGAATATGTACAACTTGGTGAACTATTCAATATGGACCCTCTCCCATGATTACTTCAAAGTTTTCTTTTTAAAAATTGAAGAGTCTCAAGATATAACTTCATCTATGCCATCATTGCGTGAAATCAAAATATATTCTTGTGCAAATGTAAATTAGTTAACATTGCATACTTCATCTTGTATGGAGAATATGAGACTTGTTTAGATGTGAAGTTGGGAATTATTCTTGTGAAACTAAATGTTGTCTATGA